>WOVY01003989.1:0-126962 GCA_013436015.1 Rhipicephalus annulatus
TTCACCATTTGTTCATTGTCAACTATCATACTGCTTAACTCACGGGTGTAGTAACAGTGCCTAGTAACACGGGGTGTAGTAACAGTGTGTGTAAAATGTGTAGTAACATAGCACTTCAGATTAAGGATACTAGGGTTTTCTCAAACGCATTCAAAAAATATTTGCTACATGTAGAACAACAAATGACCACGTAACAAGCTTACAGATAGTCTGACGTCTCACCTGTACTTGTATCTTTGTTTCATAGTGAACAAACAGAAACAATGTTATAATGTTCACATTTCTGTACTTGCTATAATGCATTTAGGTCACCTTAACTAGTAATGAAATCTGTCATGTATTTTTATTCGTTTTCTTAAAAAAAACTTCGGTTATGTTCTGAGTTTTCATACAAATTGGTATTCTGCGTTTATATCTCTCCCGTTAGATCCCCTACTGGTCTATGAATCTAATCTACGTAGTGAATTAGAAAAAACTACATTCGAGACAACCTAAATAAAGCTTGAAGTCTTGAATCTGGGTGCTTCCATGCATTGCTGTACTTGCTATAATGCATTTACGTCACCTTAACTAGTAATGAAATCTGTCATGTATTTTTATTTCGTTTTCTTGAAAAAAAAAAGCTTCGGTTATGTTCTGAGTTTTTATACAAATTGGTATTCTGCGTTTATATCTTCTCCCGTTAGATCCCCTACTGGTCTGCTAGTCTAATCTACGTAGTGAATTTAGAAAAAACTACATTCGAGACAACCTAAATAAAGCTTGAAATCTTGAAACTGGGTGCTTCCATGCATTCGCCCACCAAAACTGCCGAAGTGCCGAAGGCTGCTCTGGGAGTTGCTCTAAGGGTGCCGCTGGCGGCCGCCATCTCTCCCCTATGCATGTGGCCGTTAGTTCAGGGTATTGCGGCGGAATCACAAGCATAGAGGCTGGGCATGTGAGCAATCATGACACTTATATCTGAGTGGTGCCGGTTTGACTTTTTTATATTTATTTATTATTTATTTTTATTTACAGATACTGCTGTCTCATGTTTGAGACATTGCAAGAGTGGTTACAATAAACGAACAAAACGAGTACAAATAAAAAAATGCATAAAAACATAATTAAACACACGTTCAACAGCCAATAAATGATCAACAAAAGGAACAACAGCAAATTTAGGAACATCAAATTACTTAATTGGACACTTGTTCAAAAACAGTGCATGCGGTAGTCGTTTTAAGGTAGTGTCCAAATTATTCAAAGTGTCAACTGTGCACCGAAAAAATGAAAATTTATAACAATAAATAAAACATCTGAATGGCACAATGTACAACGGATTGTATCGGCGAGTCACCTGGGTAGAATGATTGGTGAACTAAATGGGTGTAGCTATGCGGACCGAATTGTGCACGATGTGATGTAGCATGGTAAGTCCATCACACATACGTCTGTGTTCTAAACAGTTTAGCGATAAAACATGGTAGTGCTCAGAAGGTGAGAGATCACGGTAGTAACGGTTAAAAATGAATCTAATCACTTTTCGCTGGACGGCGTCAAGTTTATTTACGTCAATTGCAAGATGTGGTGACCACACAACAGACGCATATTCAAGAAGAGGCCTGACCAGTGATTTGAAGGCAATAAGCTCGCATTCTTTTGTGCCGCCCTTTAGCGTACTTCTTATGTAACCTAATTTCTTTAGCTATTTTGCAGAAATAGGGTCGTTGTGTTTGTGCCACTTCAAGTTTGGAGAGAATACAAAGCCAAGATACCTAAATTCCTGAACTTTTTCCAGTGTGGGACGGGAGTCGCCATATCTAAATTGCAATGGCTCCTATTTATTTGTAAAAGTTATTGTCACAGTTTTCTGAAAATTAAGCTCCATTTGCTAAGTTCTACATCATTCGCAAAAAGAAGAAAACACATCGTTCAACAAAACTTGGTCAGTGACGCTACGTACATTGGTATAAAATACACAGTCATCGTCGTATAGGCGAAGCTTAGCTGGAGTGTTAATGACAACCTGAGTGACATCGTTAATGTAAATTATGAATAAAACGGGTCCAAAGACAGAGCCTTGTGGAACACCTGAGGAAATATCAGCCTGTGACGAATGTTCGTGGTTGTAGCGAACGAACTGACTCCTCAGGTGCAAATAATCTGTAATGCAATCAAGTAATTGGTCAGCATATGGGCCTGTAAGAAGGTTACCAAGTTTGAGAAGAAGTGTTTATGACATACCTTGTCATAAAAAACTTCCACAGGCAGGACACACCTATCGCGATAAAGGACTTCGAACACACGGCACGGAACACACGGCATCGCGGCCGGTAGCTACTGCTACTGCGGCTCGTTCGTGAGGATGAAATGGTCGTCGGGCCTGGTGACCCCAACCGTGTTAGCTGATGAGCTTCACCCGCACTCCATTGATAGTTTTTGCCCCGTTGGAGTAGAATTTCTTCTCTTTTCTTTTAAACAAGCTCAATTGATACAATAAGACAATGACGATTCACAACGCTGCATTCTGCTGCATACTTTTGTGCACCTAACTCAAAGATAGCCCTACGTCTTCGCCTGTGACTGAGATAATCAATGTACGCCAATCTAAATAATGCCGCTCAATGGCTTGCGCGCATCGCATAAACCTATAGTTTGTTTGTTAAAGACGCTTCAAGCTGTGTTCTCAAAGAAATAAGGCCCGTGTTTCCCTGGTTTCGGTCAAACTAAGGGCTTGATATCTACACGGACCACGAAACAATTCAAACTACCAGTTGCATGAATACACGGTTGTCATACAAGCGGTATAAATGTTTTTGTAACGGCCGCGGGGGTCATATTCTCGGTGAAGGCGAAAATGCTTCAGGTTCTTGTATTGTCTTTTAGGGCACGTTACAGAACCCCAGCTGGCCCGCATTTTCGGAGCCCTCCACTACGGCGCTTTCAAAGCCATATTCTGGCTTGGAGACATTAAATGTAATATATTATCGAGGGTTCTACTTTTAAACCCCCCTATTTGATTAAAAAGCCATGTAGTTCAGTGATCTAGTAAATTTCATCATGTGGTGACCTTTTACAGCCAGTGACATGGCACGCTACCCGGGCCTGAATCATTTCTCCTCCTTCTAAGTGAGACGGCCATAGCCGGGATAGGACGCACGACATCTGAGTCAGCAGCCAGCACCTAAAAGACTACACCACCACAGAGGACGGCTTTTGGACGTTAAACAAGAGCAATAAACGTTTTGGTCACGAGCTTCGTTAAACAGTGAGCTGGGACATGAAGTACCGCGGGTATGTATCCCTCAGTACGAAAAAAATGTCCTCCAATCAACATACTTCTTTAGAATTCAAGCTTTTTCTGCATGTATGCTTTCTACTTTAATAGATCTTTGAGGTTGGCTTTTTGAGCAATGAACGCGATAGGGAAATTGTTTTCCTAGTGTGTACTAAGAGAATATTACTCATTGTGTGTTGTTATAAGGTATTTAAAATGTATTACTAAAATGTAGCTGATAAAGCTGCCAGTGGCTTTTGTTAATGAAGCTCTTGCATATCGTTGCATTTGTTGCATAAATTGCACGTTTTACACCACGAGAACTTATGCACGTTACATTTTTTTCGAAGTCTCGCATAAGATTATTTTTCGGCCACGCTGTCAATGACACCAACACAGGCGCCGACGCAAAATTTCTGCTAAAGGAGCTCTTTGCGAAACACAAACGCGTAAAAATCATAGCCTCATGCTAACATTGGTGATTTTTGTCGGAAAATGGGTAATAAAAAGAAAATCTACCCCCCTGCAAAAGTTTGTGTATTTGGCAGCGTCTGTTATTATGGCGCGTTTACACTTGATAGCATAAGTGAAAAGTAAGAAAAAAAACCAAGCGCGCCTGGAAAACAACCTGCGGACGCAAGAAATTATCCACAATCATTTTGTGACCCAGCATGCTGCCACCGGCATCGCCAGTTGCAGAATACATGCAATATTGCCTGTTTCTTGAGCATTTATATTTGCATCAAACTTCTACAGGTACAAATATAAAAAATTATACACTTCACATTTTTGAACTATTGCTTCAGCAGATCTATATATGGTTACCACCTTTTCTGGTACAAAAAACAGCAAAAAATACGAAGCCTAAATAAGTTTTGAACAACAGACACCATGTCCGGTCTTAAGCATGCAAAGACATTAATTGTAATATTGCTTTCTTCAAGCCAAATAAATCTGATGTATAAACGAAACGTCACACTCAGCTAACTATCGATACTATTATTGTTGACATAAATATACCTTTGAATTGAATGGTGCTTCGTTACCTACTAAGAAACAAAAACAGTTAATGACGGTGCGTGCGGACAGGCAGACAGCTCACTGTCTGAAAAACTCGACGAGCCAGCATTAGGTCAAACAGGTGGCATACCTGTGTATTCATCAGCCCGAAAAAAAAACATCAGCAGACACATAGACAACGACGTCCAGGGCAACCGAATTAAGCTCTGCACACCCATGAATAGATGCCTCTGGCTGATGTTTTCCGTGCTCGATACACGGCCACCCTTCGCTGAAGATGAAAAGGACAACATTTGAACCATGAAAAAAAGCTCTGCTCTTGAGCAACAAGCATGCTGTCTCTAAACTGCACGGTCATCATTGTGTGCAACATGCAGGACACACCCATGCGCGAGGCCGTCGATGTTTTCGAGGCAAGGACGTGGTACAGCTGCTCGCTGTGGATCTCAAAGCATTTTCGCCACGTGCAGATCTAGCTACTGCTTTCATCGGAGTGGTGCAGCCGAACAGCCTCTTGATTCTGGCTGATTGTCGTTATTGGCACACAGTCTATCTGCCTCCCAGCATCGACCTAAATTAAGACGTTTTTCAATTATTAATAGACTTAGTTTCTATAATAGAAGAATTAGGACTCGACGTGTAGGTCTCTCGATATACCTTATGACATACGCCAAACACGCACACATGCCCCGCAACATCTTAAGTTGTCACTCTCCTCCTAGTTGTACTTCTGACAAATCAAAGCATTTGTTCTCCTAAAGAGGTTTCGCGCACACGAAGTCCTATGAAGCTGTCTCGAAAGATGTGTAAAACGCAAAAAATGCTCTCGTGGCCACACAAAAGACTTGTATGACGCGTCAGTATTATCTTAGATAGTACAATGTGAAATTGTGGTTAGGCTTAGTGCGTGCCACTTTCGAAATTCCCTGATATTCTTCCCAGTACATGTATAAATGGTTCTTAAACAAAGGAATTCACTTTCAGCATGGCATTGGCAGCTTAAAGATTACCCTTATATGTCCACTGCAAGTACGGTTTAATTCCAACTATGCCATAACTATTCCTTTTGCCAATCGGCGAAGCTTATCTGTAAGGCAACCCATTACCTTATGCAGAACTTCTCTTTGTTGAAGCCTTTGGAGTCGACTACGAGAAAATATATAACCGAGCGCATTGTAAATGATGGGCTTTTAAATCTGAAGTAATCGCTAAATTCACATGTTTTAACTCCTGGCCGGATTGTACGCATCTGCTAAGAAACATTACTTGTATGAATGTTACTCATTCCGCTACAAAAAGTCTTATGGTGTTCTTTAAGCACTTTCGATAAATAGGCCGCTCTCTGGATGGGATAAAGATATTTCTCGTGAGACTCTCATGGTGTTTCATAAGCACTTTCAATAAATAGGCAGCTCTTCTGATGGGATAAAGATTTTAATCATGACATTTACAATACTTTCATATTATGCCTACACAATGTTGTAAAAAGGATGAAGAGGTAATGACGACAATGTCAGCAAGAAAGCTATTCCAGTCTTTGGCATCACCTGAGATGAACGAGGCAGAGGAGTGAGAATTTTGGGTGCGTGGGCGTAAAACATTGGGTTCAAAACAAGTGCGATGAGATTCGAGGTGCATTGCTTCGGTGTATGAATAATCATTAGGATTTCCGTTAAAGAATTTGTGATACGACAAAAGAAAGGAAGAGTGTCGATGATCACGAAACTGAACTAAACCATGCAGTTTCAGCCTGATGTGCTGAAACGATGATAATATATGAGCACTTTAAGGGAATGAATATAGGTAGTATGGCGATTCAGCATAGCTTTTAATGAATCGACAAGGTTTTATTGATTCCTGTATCCATCGGCTGATTCATACATCATTTTGTCTCCATCTATACCTTCCTCAATATTTGTATATTTCGTTCTCGTTGTTTCATTTTGCCTTGTTTGCTCTATATCACACCTTTTGTTTTATTCTCTTTTTCTTGACACGAAAGGCGCATGTAGGTACTGCGGGAACTGAGGGGAGGGAGGTGATGTTACCGTGTTGCTTGAGCCCCTACTCCTAACTTCAAAATCTCAATTTTAAAAGAATCTATTTTTCAATTAAATTGCTGGGGATCCTTCAGGCGAAAAGCTGCACTGACAACTTGAATAATAATTAGGGTCCTGACGTGGCAGCAGAATCACTGAACCAGCATTATTATGTATCTTCATGCAAATACCCAATTACGCCATTTCAATGCAACTTAGAAAGTATACCATATTGAATTACACATGAAATCACATGGCATCTACGAACAAAAAAGAAATTCAATGTGTTCAGTGAAGGTGTTTGCCTTGTTACATTATTATCATCAGGAACAGTAGCTGTGACAACGCGAAAAAAAGCACTGATGCAAACTGGTATGATACTCTCTTTTATTGATACACTGAGCGCGATTACTAAAAAGGGACAATATGAAAATGTAAGAACAGTTGGAAATGATTTAAACTATATCCAAGACGTTTGTGAAAAACCCGAAGTTTCGTAACCAAATTGTATCTTTCCTCAGGGGAAACTGCGACTACGTAGCATCGACCCCTTCAAAGCATTTGCGGGGTGGGTAATCACCCTTCCCGTCTCTCTCTCTCTCTTTCTCGCTTCACCGTGGAGCGCAAAACGTGTGCATACATTGAGTGAAGGCTTCCGAGAGAGTGGTTGAACGTTTTCGGCCATTTGCTGTATATGCAATGAATCGAGTAGTAACCTTGTTCTCCCATTCGTATCACTTTCCAGAATGGTCGTTGCTTCAAACTTTATTCGTTGTTCCAACGTCTCAGCTAGCTCGGCGACTGCACTGCGCTCTTTGTAGAGCCTCCGCACCTCCATGGAGTGTTGCTTGAGTCGTTTCGGTAGGTTTCTTGTCTCACAAAAGAAGAAGAAGTGCACTTGACGACCAAGACCAGCCAACAATGGACAGGACACCCGGTGTCGTTTACAAGATTCCGTGTCTCAAGCTCACGGGCATTAATGAGCAGAAAAATCTTGGCTGCTTCATACACGTTGCTTGCAAGTTGTTCTAAGAACCAAAAAAGTGTGGAGCTGGGTGGCCTTATTGTTTGAGCCTATATACATTACTTATTTTCTCTGTTTTCGTTTCTATTTTAATCTGTTTATGCTTCCATTTTTTACTTCTCTCGATTCAAATTTTATTTTTGAGAGCCTGCATGGCGAGGTTCTAATGCTGGCGTCTTGTCCCGCGGCAATGACCGCAGACGGCGTGTATGCCAGTGTTGCCCGTGACACATCTTCGCTCGCTGCTCGAGGCGATGATTCCAACATGGCTCACTAGATGGCGCGTTGCCACCAAGAGGATAAGGGCATAGAGTTTCTCAAAATTAACTAGAGGGCACTCTGGCGCTGCGATCGTTCAGTTACCATGGGAATAATAGGTAGTACACACATTTGCCTAGTCTTCGTACTTGCGGGCGGCGAATCGTACTTGCGGCTCCGTTTATTGCTGTGTTTCGGTTTTGTTTTCAAAGAAAGATTGAACCCTTTTGAACTTCGTGAGCCAATTTGGAAAGTAAGTCTTGAAAAATAAAATGCTGAAGCGCAACCTCTGAACATTTGCCAATACTTGTTTCGTAAGAAAACAGCTCCAAGCCACACAAACACACACAGAACCGAAGCAGGCCAGAAGTACGAAGATTAGACAAACGTGTGTACTACCCATCATTCCCATGCTCGTTGAAGCGCTGTGCGTTGAAGCTCTCTTAGACACTAGCGCCAGAGTTCCCTCTAGTAAGTATTGTGGGAAACTGTATGGATAAGTTAGCTATCATATGCGCGACGGAAGAGAGTGGGCAGCCGTACATGAAGCCTTCGTACGTGGCTTCGGTGTTCGACTGACCAGGCGCTCGCCTCGTCGCAACTTTGTCCACTGCATTTTAGTCACCTTATAGGAACGCCAGCATGTGACAACTTCCTACGACGAGTGTAAGAAACGGATACCGGCATTACCCCAGGTTTTCTTACCTGCCTTCCATCAACCCTGTTTTAGAACACCGGATAGCTCCACATCTGCCGTAAATGAGCGTTAGGCGTTTCACGCACGGAAGCTGCCAGTGTGGCATAAAGGGGAAAGTGGTTAACGCGCTGATCGACGTGGGTAAACCTGTGCTGTCCCGGCCGCGGAACGTGCCCGACAATACTGCCTTCGAGGCTCTGTACATATGCGCCGGCTCGTTAACGAGAAAAAGTCTCGCCAGGAAATGCCTTGGAGCAAGCTCCACAAACATCATTCCTAACTATAAGTCACCCTTGGTCTCTACTCCATTTTACATGTCTTATACCATTTTCCGCGGTGTATTTGTTTCTGTCTTTTTATTTCCTTGATACTCAATCTTCCTTTTTCTTTCTCTCACCTTTTCAGTCTTTTTTGCGTCTCATTTTATTTTTACTTGTTATTGTGTTTGTGAAATTCTTCACCTTTCTCCTTGCTACCTTTTTAATGTTTCTTCCCATTCACTCAACCTTTCTGACTTCAAGGCTTCATTTTTCCAGATAAAACTTTGTTATTTCTTTTTTGTTATCTCTGTTTGAGATTCTCTATTTTTTTTCTGGCCTGTCTGCTTTTATTCTCTCTCCCCCATTTCATTCCCTATCTTTCCATTCTGCTGTTCCTAGCTTTCCTTCTTCCCTCATGCTTTTCAACTTTTTTTTCACAATCTATCCCCTTTTTCTCTAAGGTACTTTTTGTGTCACCCATCACAGTTATGCGCTACCACACCAGAGAAATTTTTACGCGTGGGTAGTGAAAAAGAACAGATGAGGGGGACAGCGATTATATAGAGACAGCTCACCTGTTCATGATGATGACTATTTGTGTACGCGACTAGCGGTCCGTGGCTTAAACAGCTATGTTTATTTCTCCCTGTCTTGGTATTTCTTTCTCTCATTTCTCTCGGCCCTCATCACTTTGAAAAAGAGTTTCTTCATCCAAAGATGGACGGATAAGCAAACGGAATATGGAAGCAAAATAGAAAAAAAAGAGGGCGTTGGGAGCGTGTGCTGGTTCATGATACTAATATCTATTTTTTGTGGCTAATGCACCCTCTCTGTGCTTCCAGAGTTCTGCTTTGAAAAGTAAAGAAAAAGTTGTTCGTGTTCTGAAATTGCAAACTCTTAAACGCTAAAGTTTTATATTAAAATTATAATTGTTTCAAGAACACTGTTTTATTGTTCTTCAGTGTCAAGCACGTGGTGTTAAACAGGGAGAAAGAATTGGAGGCCACGTGTCCTCGCGCAGTTTGGGCTCGTTCAATCTGTCGCCATGTTGCTATAGATGCAGTCAGCAATGTCGTCGGACAAGATTACCGTGTTTGTTGACTGCCGTCGGAATCAGCCCTTGCAAGCAGGAGCCGCCGTCATTAAAATGAAAACAAGATCTGCAGCACCTCACCATCGCGCGGTGGCGAATTGCGTCGGTGTTTTCTCAGCCACTGCAAGGACGGATCGCGGCCAAGAACGTTCGAAACATCCACCTCGAGTGTATGCCGGTTCTCCTCTGATGCGTTCACCTGTGCAGATTCACCAAATACTGCTGATCAGGCCCCTGAAAGGACTCCACTGGCTTCTATCTATCAACCTTGATCTCCAACCACTGCAAGTTCAAAGTAAGAGACTAGATTCTAAGCACTAAATCTTTGCAGGTGAGCAACAAGTACGCTTTTTCTAAAGTGCACTGGTGTTTTTTTTATTGTGCAACACGCAGGACACATCCGTCGTCACAGGGGGCGTCGATGCTTGCCACAGCAGGAAGTGTTACAGCATTTCGCTGCAGACCTCGCGGCACCCTCGTAGTCCACATCTGCTGCGTCTGTTTTTACCCGCCGTTTCCGTAGACGGGCATCGTGATTCTAATCGTGGTGGCTGATAGTCGGAGCTTGCACGCCTTCCACGTTTATAGGTGCATGGCAGTTATTTAGTACGTAGTTGTCTTTTTTATAGGATTTATTCATACAGTAAAATTATTGAGATGCGACTTGCGGGTCTCTAGAATAATTTTATGGTGCATGGCTAACTCAAATACGCCACAACAACTCAACCGTCCTTCTTGTTGCACATCAAACAAGCCAAGCCATTTGTTGCATTTAGACTGGTTTTGTGCTCTGCAGAGGTTATTCGCCTTTCCCGTAACATGTGAAACTCAATGAAAACGTCACCGTCGTTTAAAAAACACCATCTCCCGCTAAAAGCAACCATATGTGGATGCGAAAAAGCGGGGAGATATTTCGCTTTAGTGCGAATGGTGCAATTAATTGAATAGACGAATATTACTTTCATCATCATCATCATCAGCTTGACTACGTCCACTGCAAGACAAAGGCCTCTCCCATGTTTCGCCAGTTAACCCGGTCCTGTGCTTGCTGCTGCCAATATATACCCGCAAACTTCTTAATCTCATCTGCCCACCTAACCTTCTGTCTCCCCCTAACCCGCTTCCCTTCTCTGGGAATCCAGTCAGTTACCCTTAAAGACCAGCGGTTATTCTGTCTACGCGCTACATGTTCTGCCCATGTCCATTTCTTCTTCTTGATTTGAGCTATGATATTGCCGCGAGGCATATTGCGGATAGTGTTGCGCATGCCGATACCGCCGGCACGCGGCCTTATCGTGGTCCAGGATGCACCGCGACTCATCTGCGAAGATCATGGCTCGCACGTCGACCATTCGTTGATAACGAGATAGCGCCAGACGCTACGGCTACTTTATCTCGGATGGTGAACGCGCCTTGCGTTCCAGTGGGACATTCCTGTTACCCGACGGCCGTCGAACGCGCCTTGCGTTCCAGTGGATATTTATGTTACCCGACGGCCGTCGAACGCGCCTTGCGTTCCAGTGGGACATTTTCTGTTACCCCGACGGCCGTCGAACGCGCTGTTCGCCTCCTGCTAAGCCGGTGTGTCTGTTTTCCTTTAGTCGGCGCAAGTCCGCGAAATAAACGGATCTCCTTCTATTTCTACTAACCTCCCGGTCTCCTGTCTTCGGGCTACCCTCACTCTTACGTGACATCTGGTGGAGGTGCGGGGTATGCACCGAAACGACCTTAAAACAGCCACTGCAGAGAACGAGGACGCTGAAGACACAGATACTCGAAGCAGTCGCCGCCTCCGAAACCTGCCACCCGAGCTGGGACCGCTACCGGACCCCACGCGACCACGAAAGGACGCTTCCACAGCCACCATGAGCACCCCGCAATCACCTACCCCTGTCATGCTGCAGCAGCCGCAGGTGCCCCCAACTTTCCATGGTTATGCCGCTGAAGACCCAGAAGAATGGCTCGACCAATTCGAGCGTGTGGCTACCATAAACAGGTGAGATGAAGAAATGAAGCTGCGATACGTTTACTTTTCCCTGGACGGCCCCGCCAAAACGTGGTATGAAAACTAGGAGACCGCACTGACCACCTGGGAATTTCTGAAGAATGGGTTGCTCAGGACCTTCACCAGCATCATGCGAAGAGAAAGGGCCCAGCTGCTGCTAGAATCGAGGACCCAACAGCCCAATGAGACCCTAAACGTGTACGTCGAAGAAATGAAACGTCTTTTTAGGCGAGCGGACCAAGACATGACCGAAGACAAAAAGGTCGGATACCTAATGCGAGGGGTGAAGGAGTCGCTTTTCGCAGGTCTCATAAGGAACCCTCCTAAAACAGTCGCCGAATTTACTGAAGAAGCGCACACCATAGAAAGGACCCTGGACGCCCGGACTCGACAATACAACCGCCCGTTTCAGCTCCGCTCGCTCTACTCGGAACCGATTCGGGGTGGGCTAACCACCAACGATCTGTGGGAAGCTATTCGAGAAGTGGTTAAGGAAGAACTACGCCGATTGCTACCTCCTACCCCCCAGCCCCCCCAAGGAGCATCTCTCTTGGACATAGTGCGTGATGAAGTCCAGCAGGCGCTTGGCTCTTCATCAGCGACGACTCGAACAGAGGCCGAAGCAATGACTTACGCCGCTGCAGTGAACACTAGGCCACCCCGACGAAACGAGCCCAGTCCTCGACGGTACGCTGCAGCCCCAAGTAGCCGTCCGCCCTTACCCGCCCACCCTACATACGAAAGACGCCCGAGCCAAAGAAAATGCGACACCTGGAGAACTCCCGACGACCGTCCCCTATGCTTTCACTGCGGTGAGGCCGGCCACATTCTTCGACACTGCCCCTACAGGCGGATGGGACTGCATGGCTTCTCTACTCAGGCACCACGGCCACGCCCTGGACAACGACCTCCGGCAATCGAAGACTACTTGCGCCATACAGAGTACTTGTCCAGCCGTTCTCCATCACAACCATCCCCACGCTTCACGTCACCGAACCGCAGCAACAACAAACGAACAAGGTCCCCAAGCCCCCGTAGGGGAAACTAAAACCAGCAACCTTTGGAGGTGAGGTGGCTTCAAGAGAAAAAGCTGAAGACCCTCTACCGACGACCATATATGACGACAGCACATCTACGACGACCACAACGCACAACAACCCAAGCCGCGAGACGAAGCAAAACGAAGCAACAAGACGAAGCCGTGACCCGAACCCAAAACCAACGCGCAACTCCAGCCCACGTGCCACCGAATTTGAAGTATCTATCGACGGCCACCCGGTAACTGCCTTGATTGACACAGGAGCTGACTACTCGGTCATCAGCGGGCCATTGACAGCACAACTGAAGAAGGTTAAGACGGCTTGGGACGGCCCGCAGATCCGCACAGCGGGAGGCCACCTCCTCACCCCATCGGGGCGATGTACTGCAAGGGTGACATTCGATGGTCACACATACCTTGCCACTTTCTTGGTACTCCCACAGTGCTCCAGAGACGTCATTCTCGGCATGGACTTCTTGACTCAACATCTCGCGGTTATTGACCTGGCGTCCAGATCCATCAAACTTTCCTCGGGTGAAGCCATAAATTCATACTCGGCACCACATAATCGAGCAGCCCTCCGTGTGCTCAAGAATGACGTGAGTGTCCCACCCCGATCAACGACCCTAATCCCCGTAACCACTGGTACTGCCGAAAATGCTCATGGCGTCGTCGAAGGTAACATACAGCTTTTGCTTGGCCGTGATATCGCAATCGCAAGAAGCATTGCGGACTTCCGGAATGGACAGGGCCCAGTGCTGCTAACAAATTTCAGCCAAGAACACCGTCACCTGGCCAAAGGTACGACCATTGCCTTTCTCGATGAAATCGCGGAAGTCATTGACACTTCCGCCCTCTCGAATCCAGCGACCATCACCCCACAGACCCACAACTCGCAGCTGTCATTCGACATTAACCCTTCCTTGCCTCAATGCAAGCAGCCACTGCTCCAGAACCTCCTTCGACGTTATGACGACTGTTTCGCCACTTCTTCACAGGTCCGACACACTTCTCTGGCAAAGCATCAAATCATAACACAAGAAGACATCCGCCCTCTCCATCAAAGCCCTCATCGTGTGTCGGCACGTGAACGTCAGGCCATCCGAGAGCAAGTTGAGGAAATGTTACACGACGAGGTAATTCAGCCATCGAAAAGCCCATGAAAGAAAGACGGAAGTCTTCAGTTTTGCGTCGATTACCGACGGTTGAATAGTGTAACCAAGAAGGACGCGTACCCTTTACCAAGGATCGACGATACCCTAGATCGTCTTAGTGATGCAAGGTACTTCTCGTCCATTGATCTGAAGACAGGGTATTGGCAAATTCAGGTTGATGAAAGAGACCGAGAAAATACCGCCTTCATCACGCCGGATGGATTGTATGAGTTCAAAGTGACGCCATTTGGACTTTGTTCTGCTCCAGCAACCTTCCAGCGTCTAATGGACACAGTACTGGCAGGTCTCAAGTGGCAAATATGTCTCGTATACCTGGACGATGTGGTCGTCTTCGCCTCCAACTTTAGCGACCACCTGAAAAGGCTCCGGATGGTACTGGACGCAATTAAGTCATTAGGGCTGACACTGAAGCAAGAAAAATGCCATTTTGCCTATGAAGAACTACAGTTCCTTGGCCATGTTATAAGCAAAGATGACGTAAGACCAGATCCCGAGAAGACAGCCGCTATCGCACAGTTTCCTCAACCGCAAGATAAGAGAGCAGTGCGCCGATTCTTAGGACTGTGCGCCTATTATCGACGCTTCGTCAAGAACTTCTCACACATTGCTGCCCCTTTGACGCAGCTCACCAAGTCGGACGCCCCTTTCGAATGGAAAGCTGAGCAACGTGAGGCATTCAAAGAACTTAAACAACGTTTACAGTCGCCGCCTGTGCTGGGTCACTTTGATGAAAATGCCGAAACTGAGATACATACAGACGCCAGCAGCATCGGCTTAGGTGCCGTTCTCGTTCAGAAGCACAAGGGCTGCGAGCGCGTCATCGCGTATGCAAGCCGCTCACTGTCGAAAGCGGAAGTGAACTATTCCACGTCTGAGAAGGAGTGTCTTGCGATAGTATGGACCACCTCGAAATTCCGCCCATACTTATATGGCAGACCCTTCAAGGTCGTAACGGACCATCATGCGTTGTGCTGGTTGGCCAGTATGAAAGGCCCTTCTGGCCGCCTCGCTCGATGGAGCCTACGGCTTCGGGAGTTTGACGTGAAGGTAGTCTACACATCTGGTCGTAAGCACTCCGACGCAGACTGCCTCTCAAGAGCCCCTGTCGGCGCACCACCAAGCCACGAAGACGACGATGCCTTTCTTGGGCCTATCAGCAGCAGCACCTTTGCATTACAGCAGCGCTCAGACCCGATCCTACAACAGTTGATCAACTACATCGAAGGAAAGGCCTCCATACCGCCTGTACTGTTCAAGCGTGGGATATCCTCCTTCTGTGTGCAAAACGGGGTGGTAGTTAAAAAGAACTTCGCACCGAATAAGGCAGCTTACCTTCTTGTCGTCCCAAGCAGCCTCAGAGAAGAAATTTTAGAAGCGTTACATGACGAACCCACTGCAGGCCACCTCGCGTTTACACGCACACTCCACAGAATTCAAGAACGATACTACTGGCCCCGCCTCTCCTCAGATGTTGCGCGGTACGTCAAGAGTTGCCGCAAATGTCAGCGCCGGAAGAAACCTCCAACAAAACCAGCTGGATTTCTCAAGCCAATTGAACCCCCGTCGAGACCATTCCAACGGATTGGTATGGACCTGCTTGGACCTTCCCCACATCAACATCCGGTAACAAGTGGATCATAGTCGCCACTGATTACCTTACCCGATACGCTGAAGCTAAGGCCCTCCCGAACGGCACAGCCGTAGAAGTTGCCAAATTTTTAGATGCGGAAGCATCTTATACTCGCGCCTTGTAGTGCGCCGTCCGCACCGCTTCTCGAACATTCGACAGCTGACGCGCGCGCATGCGCCGTCGCGCCGTCGCCCACCATCTGTGCCGCGCGCGCTTCTCCTTCGAGAACATTCGACAGCTGACAGCGCATGCGCCGTCGCGCCGTCGCCATCTGTGCCGCGCGCGCGCTTCTCCTTCGAGAACATTCAACAGCTGACAGTGCATGCGCCGTCGCGCTGTATATATACTCAAGGTCGGCGCTCGCTCGCTCAGTTGCCGCTCGTCGGTTGGTTTGTACGGCTCGTCGACGTCCAAGGTCGCGGTGAAATGAATTCCAACGAATCCACAAACACAATGATCGACGTCCCTTCGACCAGCGCCGTCCTTTCGCATACGTGTGTACGTGTTCACTCATTTAACACCCCCTCCTACAACCACGTTAACCAATTTAGCCATCGACCCAAGTAAGTCGCAATTTAACACCCCATTTCACAACCACGTTAACCAATTTAGCCATCGACCCAAGTAAGTCGCACTTTAACACCCCGTTAACCAATTATATGCTCCGCATCCTCCTCAGTGTTCCCCCGAGGGAAGCTGCGGGCAATTTTTTTGTCGAATCAATTCTCCTCCGTCATGGCGCACCTGAGGTACTAATAACAGACAGGGGAACGGCGTTTACGGCTGATCTTACTCAGGCAATCTTACATTACAGTCATACAGATCACCGAAGAACAACTGCGTACCATCCGCAGACAAATGGTCTCACGGAACGCTTGAACAAGACCATTGCCGATATGCTCGCTATGTACGTGGACACAGAACATAAGACCTGGGACTTAATTCTGCCTTACGTGGTCTTCGCCTATAACACCACGGTACAGGAGACCACTAAAATGACACCATTTAATCTCGTCCATGGGAGGGATGTCGTCACTACCCTGGACGCCATGCTGCCTAATGTCACCGATGAAAACAACCTAGACGTGGCCGCCTACCTTCAGCGCGCAGAAGAAGCCCGGCAGCTTGCTCGTCTGCGCATAAAAGACCAACAGCGAAACGACGCAAGACGCTACAACCTGCGGAGACGCGATTCAACATACAGGCCAGGCGACAAAGTCTGGGTTTGGACGCCCGTTCGCCGCGGAGGATTAAGCGAAAAACTCATGCGCCGTTATTTCGGCCCATACAAAGTTATTCGTCAAGTGGGTGAAGTGGACTATG
The DNA here is from genome assembly GCA_013436015.1 of Rhipicephalus annulatus. NCBI lineage: Eukaryota > Metazoa > Arthropoda > Arachnida > Ixodida > Ixodidae > Rhipicephalus > Rhipicephalus annulatus. The sequence goes on from WOVY01003989.1 coordinate 16,823, forward strand.
AAGTGGTCCCTGATGGGGCTAGCTTCTCCCAACGACGCGCACGACAAGAAGTGGTACACGTCGCCCGTTTGAAGCCCTATCATGCGCGCTAAAGGAAGCTCCCTGTTTGCATCTCTTGTTTTGTTTATGTGTGCGTGATTCGTGCTTAGTTGCCATTTACTTTCGCACAAACTGTCCTTTTGTTTTGGTTTTATTTTAAACAAAGCATCGGGTCGATGCTTACGTTGAGGAGGGGAGCAATGCCGCGAGGCATATTGCGGATAGTGTTGCGCATGCCGATACCGCCGGCACGCGGCCTTATCGTGGTCCAGGATGCACCGCGACTCACCTGCGAAGATCATGGCTCGCACGTCGACCATTCGTTGATAACGAGATAGCGCCAGACGCTACGGCGACTGTATCTCGGATGGTGAACGCGCCTTGCGTTCCAGTGGGACATTCCTGTTACCCGACGGCCATCGAACGCGCCTTGCGTTCCAGTGGACATTTATGTTACCCGACGGCCGTCGAACGCGCCTTGCGTTCCAGTGGGACATTTTCTGTTACCCCGACGGCCGTCGAACGCGCTGTTCGCCTCCTGCTAAGCCGGTGTGTCTGTTTTCCTTTAGTCGGCGCAAGTCCGCCAAATAAACGGATCTCCTTCTATTTCTACTAACCTCCCGGTCTCCTGTCTTCGGGCTACTCTCACTCTTACGTGACAATATCCTTAACTCCCGTTTGTTCCCTAATCCACTCTGCTCTCTTCTTGTCTCTTAAGGTTACACCTACCATTTTTCTTTCCTTTGTTCGCTGCGTCATCCTCAATTTAAGCGGAACCCTCTTTGTAAGTCTCCAGGCTTCTGCTCCGTAGCTAAGTACCGGCAAGATACAGCTGTTATATACATTCCTCTTGAGGGATAGTGGCAATCTACCTGTCATAATTTGAGAGTGCTTGCCGAATGTGCTCCATCCCATTTTTATTCTTCTAATTACTTATATCTCGTGGTTCGGCTCTGCGGTGATTACCTGCCCTAAGTAGACATAGTCTTTTACAACTTCAAGTGCACTATTACCTATCTCGAAGCGCTGCTCCTTGCCGAGGTTGTTGTACATTACTTTCGTTTTCTGCAGATTAATTTTAAGACCCACCTTTCTGCTCTCCTTGTCTAAATCCGTAATCATGAGTTACAATTCATCCCCCGAGTTACTCAGCAATGCAATGTCATCGGCGAAGCGCAGGTTACTAAGGTATTCTCCATTGACTCTTATCCCTAACTGTTCCCATTCTAAGCTTCTGAAAACCTCATGTAAGCACGCGGTCAATAGCATTGGGGAAATTGTGTCCCCCTGCCTTACACCCTTCTTGATTGGTATTCTGTTGCTTTCTTTATGAAGCACTATGGTAGCAGTTGATCCCCTGTAGACTTCTTCCAGAATGTTTATATATACTGCATCTACGCCCTGATTCCGTAGTGTTTGCATGACGGCTGATATTTCTTCTGAATCAAACGCCTTCTCGTAATCTATGAAGGCTATGTATAGTGGTTGGTTATACACTGAGCATTTCTCTATTACCTGATTGATAGTATGAATGTGGTCTATTGTTGAGTAGCCTGTTCAAAATCCTGCTTGTTCCTTTGGTTGATTGAAATCTAATGTTTTCTTTACTCTGTTAGCTATTACCTTTGTAAATAGCTTACAAGAATATTACTTTACTGAGAATTTATAAGTCAATTGAGAGACGTTTTGTACGTGGTCTTGGCGTCGTTATTTAGATACTATATATACGCGATTCATAATGTTGGTGCACGCGGCACTTTGACTACGACGGCTAAGTGGTATCAAGTATTCCTGTTTCAGAGATTCAGATGGCAAAAACGCTTGTGCTGGCTCTAAATCTGGCACTGGCAGTGCCATTGACGCTGCATGGTGCTTATTGCGGCCTTGAGCAGGAAAAAGGAGGTTGTGCACTGCGCTATGATATACCACAGAACTGGCACCCCAAACGAATTATGCAGCTGTCGCACCAGCGGTTGAAAGTATGGAGCCTAATTAAGGTTGCTCTAAAAGAACTTCCCAAACAACGAAATGCTCGAAGTGCGTCGCTGACCATAAAGCTTCACTAAACCGGATTCAATTTGAATTGCTGATTATATATCAGTGGTCGGAATGAATGAATTTACGAGTGGTAGCGCGATTCTGCTGAGCTTTAAGAGAATCAACCAGATACGATTGATGTGTGTTCCAGATAGTAAGCTCATACTTCCTTTTTATTGCAGACGCACATTCAAATTTTCCTTCGATTGTTATAAATTTAACCCGCTGTATCAATCAGTATACAGCCCCTTACATACGGAGCGCTTTCCATTGACGTCCTCCCTCCTGATGGTATCTTTTTAAGTTGGATGCAGCATTATGTGACCTGTAAAATTACGCACATTGCAGCAGTTGTTTCTGAGTTCCACCCGTATGTTCAGAGGCGTTTATCCTGTTTGTGCGGGAGGTCTGCTTGATTGGCAGATTATGAATTAGTACCTTTTTTATTTTCATATTATCGTGTCTGACATCAATGATTACTCCTATTTTGACATCTGTCTTATCCGTTATTTACAACACATTATTTGTTTATTGTAAGGGTTGTATTCCCTTTTGGGAGCAGAAATGACATTGGGCCACCATATTTTATCACCCCATATTGGAATCCAAGCCGATAAAACATAAAAATATACTATTATCTTTTCTCTAAATCGAAGTTCGAAGAATGTATCAAGGAAATTTTCAAGGTAATGAGGACACTTTTCTACGACCACAGGCATAAAAACTTAGCCAGACTCACGCAAGAAGCCAAACCTAACAATACAGGCGCCTAATAACGACTGGCCCCTAAGATGCAGTCACTCCATTTCCGGGATTGGCCTACTGACGTAGCAACGGTGGCACGTAATGACGTCCGTTATGACATCATGTGACGTAATGTTTGATACCATTACTGTTGACAACGCCAAATGTAGGGTTTGTTGACGCTTGATATAAATACTGATTTCACATTATTATCAATGTTTCGAGGCACTTGCTTTCACGAGTGAATAAAAGCAACGAATCAAACCACGCAATGAATTTGTGGCTTTGAGAAAGAGTACTATAAAACACGATATAAATTAGCGGTGTAAAGTGCTGAACAAGGAGTGAAGTTCATATGAAGGTGGTAACCAAGTTTTTCGCAATATTCAGGCCAGAAAACACGAAACTGATTGATTGATATGTGGGGTTTAACGTCCCAAAACCACTATATGATTATAAGAGACGCCGTAGTGGAGGGCTCCGGAAATTTAGACAGAAAACACGAAACTGCATTGATTTAAAAAATATTCTCTTTCTCAACGACCAGCTGAAGCCATAGTATGGTTATAAACTATTTATCTGGTTTTGAAATTATTATTAGTGCTTTGCTAACATGCAATAATTTAGCATATTTCATCCCTCTGTTGAGCTTGAGATATATCCTTAAGAAAAAAATAGCCGAACGAAACAAAGATTTTTAGGTTCTCTACCCGGCCACCATACCGATTAGTACTGTGACCATTTCAACAACAATCTTCTTTGCCTTCTCTCAAGCATGGTGTGTTAGACGATGACGAAGAATTTCGCGCAACGTGTCCCCGTGCATTTTATGCCCGTTCATTTAGTCTCCGTTTTTCGTAGAGGAGGTACCAATGAATTTACTGTGGAAGGCCTCTCTCATCAACTAGTGTCTGACGCAGTCAATACAGACCGCAGTGAACGCCTGTACTTATCCATGATCAGCATCGCCTCACTATCACCCGCTGTCAAAGAGTGCCATAGAAGAGCTGCTGCATAGAAACGCGACAGCCGAGAGCGTTGGAGCCATCAGAGAGACCTTCCTTGAGAGTGTGCGCTGGATGCTGCCATGCATCGGTCACCATATAAACTGCAACGGTATCAAATACAAAATTGTGTTTGATACCGTCGACCATAATATTCTAGTTATGAAAGTAAAACGGTATGGATTCCGCGGCAATGTATTTAGCCTATTTTCTAAGCAAATTGATGGACGTCATCAATTGGTCAGCATGCAACAGCTTACGTCGTCACTATTAAACATAAAGTTAGGGGTACCGCAGGGGTCGATCCTTAGGCCACTGTTATCCCACAATATGTAATTGATTTTTAATGCACACTCAAATGGGCTCAGATGTCAATACATGCTGACGAAACAGCTTTAATTGTTATTGCCGACAACGTACCTGACCCAGAATACAGAACAAATGAAGAACTAAAAAACATTTGTATGTGGTTTGCAACGAAGAAATTAACACCTAATGAAAGGAAAACCAAATACACAATTCTTCTCTCCCCTTACCAAAATGTTAACTGTGAGTAATTTCTACTTACAATGAACCACTGTAAAAGCTTGTAAAAGGATTTAATTATCTCGGTGTAGCGTTCGACAGCCACTTACACTGAAAAAGAAATGAATTCAAAATGCAGCTACCTAGCATAGGGCTGCAGCATAATACTAGCCGCTAGAAATTATTTTAATGCCATATTCCCCGACTTTTTCCTTTACTATGTGTTCATTGTCACCTTTTATACTGCTTATAATCACTGGAATGGACCTTTAAAACTTACCTTAATCGTATCTGCATATTACTAATACGAGCACTTAAAATAATAGAATATGCGGTGTAGGTAGAACCCAATGCACATTTATTTCACAAGTTCGAAACTCTACCTCTTGTAGTGGCTTCTGGGATGTGCCTCGTGGACACCCCGGCAGCCTGAACTCCTCATAACTATTTAATAAAGTTCTTGACACGACTTGAGTACGTACACCAACGTAAAACCGCAGTCAATATCAGTAACATCATTGCACACAGTGTAGATTTCGGCGTATCCATCTTTTCTTCATCCTCCCGTGCCAAGAGATCTATGACATCGCAGAGTTTCAACCTTCAACTTAGTGAAAACGTCTATGATGAACACTAATTACAGTTTGTTGGAGGTAAAGTGTGTTGTAACATAGCACTTAAGATTAAAGATACTAGGGCTTTCCCGAACGCATTTAAAAGTATTTGCTACTTGTAGAACAACAAAAATGACCACGTACAAAAGCTTACAGATAGTCAGACGTTTCATCTGTACTTGTAGTTTTGTTTCATAATGAACGAACTGAAACAATGTTATAATGTTTACATTTCTGTGCGTGCTATAATGCATTTACTTCACCTTAAACCGTAATAAAATCTGCCATTTATCATATTCGTTTTATTGAAAAAAAAGCTTCTCTTATGTTCTGACTTTTCATACAAATCGGCACTCTGCGTGTATATCTTCTCCCGTTGACCACCTACTAGTCTATTGCTATAAGTCAATGTAGTGAATTTAGAATAGCCATATTCATAACAACCTCAATAAAGCTAGATATCTTGAATCTTGATGCTCCCATGCATTCGCCCACCCAAAGTCCACGAAGGCTGCTTTGGCAGTCGCTCTAAAGGGTGCCACTGGAGTCCGCCATCTCTCCCCTATTCATGGTGACTGTTCGTTCAGCGCATAGCTGCGGGATTACAAGCCTAAAGGTTGGGCAGGTGAGCAATTATGACACTCTCTCTGAGTGGTGCCTGTTTGACTTTTTGCAACAGGCAGGACATAGCTATCGCCGAGCTGAGCTTCGAACACACAACATGGAAAACAAGGCATCGTGGCCGGCAGCTACTGCGGCTGCGGCTCCTTCGTGAGGCTGAAGTGGTCGTCGGGCCTGGTGACCCCAATTGTGCTGGCGGATGAGCTTCACCCACACTCCATTGATAGTTTTCGCCCCGTTGGTGTAGAATTTATTATCTTTCTTTTAGGGGCGAAGCTCTTTATGGCGTGGCTTGTGCGTCCCTCGTATGTAACCACTAGTGGCACATACCCGAATAATGTATAACATTTGAGCTCCAAGGTGGTGCCGGTGAGAGATTTCTTCTGTGCATTGTTTAACAATAAAAAATAGTGCTCAATGTACATGCCAATGGCTGCTATTGGGGAATGAGAGACAGGAGCAATCGGCTTTTAGTCAACGCGCACGCTGCGATCCCCATTAGCAGCCATTGGCATGTACATTGAGCACTATCTGACAGGAAAAGGTTGCTACGTTATACTCGCTTGGCGTAACCTCCTTGGCTTTAGAAAGGTTTAGCGAGCATTGGGCCGCAGTGCCATGAATACAGTGAACTAGTATATACCATGAACTCAAGGTGGTTGAAGGTGTGAAGTAGATCCGAAGCGCAAGCCGTAAGAAAGTGTGCGTGTGCCACCTCTAGTTTTGTCCTTGGAATGTCCATTGGATGGCGGTGCTTCTATACGGGGGAATATATGATAAAAAGATGCGAGATGGCGGGACTTGGAGTGTTGAATAGATGGACGAACGGACACACAGACAGATGCATGGATGGACGCATGAACGGACGCAGGGGCGGATGCATGAACGAACGCAGGGACGGGCGCACGAACAGACGCATGGACGATCACACAGACGGACGCATGGACGGACGAATGCTTCACCCCACTCTCCATCATTCACTCCGTGAATATGCTGTCATTTTTTTAAACAAGCTCAATATATGCAATGACGATTCGAAACGCTGGATTCTGCTGCATACTTTTGTGCATATTACTCAAAGATAGCACTACGTCTTATCCTGTGACTGAGATAATTAATTTACGCCAATCCAGACAATGCCACTCTATGGCTTGCGTGCATCGCATAAACCCCTAGTTTGTTTGTTCAAGAGGCTTCTAGCTGAGTTCTTAAAGAAATAAGTCCCGTGTTTCTCTGCTGTTGGTCAAAGTAAGGGCTTGATATCTACACGGACCACAAAACAATTCAAACTACCAGTTGCAAGAATACACGGCGGTCATACAAGCGGTATAAATGTTCTTGTAAACGGCCGTAGTGGTCATATTTTCGGTTAATGCGAAAATGCTTCAGGTTCGTGAATTATGTTTTAGGGCACGTTAAAGAAGGCCAGCTGGCCCGAATTTTCAGAGCCCTCCACTACGGCGCCTTCCATAGCCACATTGTGGCTTCGAGACATTAAAAGTAATTATATTATCTGGGGTTTTACTTTTCAAAGCCTCTATTTGATTAAAAAGCCCTGTGGTTCAGTGCTCTAGTAAATTTCAACATGTGGTGTCCTTTTACAGCCACTAACATGGCACGCTTGCTGGGCCTCAATCATTTCTCCTCGTTTTAAGTGAGACCGCCTTGACCAGGATCGGGCGCACGACCTCTGAGTGAGCAGCCAGCACCTCAACGACTACGCCACTGCAGAGGACGTCTTTGGGACGTTAAACAAGAGAAATAAACATTTTGGTCACGAGCTTCGTTTTACACTGAGCTGGGCCATGAAGTACCGCGGGTATATATCTCTCAGTAGGAAAAAAGGTCCTCCATTCAACATATTTCTTTAGAATTCAAGATTTTTGTTCATGTATGCTTTATAAGTTGGTAGATTTATGAGCTTGGCCTTGGAGCAATGAATGCGATAGCGATGTTGTTTCCCTAGTGCGTACATCAACTACTTAGGGAATACTTCTAATTGTGTGTTGTTACTTGAGAAAATTAAAATATATTACTACAAAGTAGTCAACATGGCTGCCAGTGGCTTGTGTTAGTGATGCTCACGCATATTGTTGCATTCTGTGGCATGAATTGCTCGTTTTACACCATAAGAACGAGACATTTTTTTCCGAAACTGCTGTGCACAAACTTTTTCTCACATAAGATAATTTTTTGGCAACGCTGTTAACGACACCAACACAGGTGCAGACGCCAAAATTTCTGCAGAACGAGCTTTTTACGAAACGCGATCACGTAAAAATCATAGGTCCTTGTTGACATTGGTGATTTTCGTGGGAAAATGGATAAGAAAAATAAAATGTACCCCCTTCAAGTTTGTGTGCTTGGCAGAGTCTCTTATGATTGCGCTTAAACACTTGATCAGCTAAAAGTAAGAAAAAAAACACAAGCGCGTCTCGAAAACAATCTTCGGAATGCATCGAAAATGTCAACAACTATTCTGTGATCCAGTATGCTGCCGCCGGCTTCGCCAGTTTTAGAATATAATAACATATTGCCTGTTTCTTGAGCATTTATATTTGCATCGAACTTATAAGCATACAAATATAGAAAATTTATAAACTGCACTTTTTGAACTACTGCTTCATCAGATACATCTATAGTTACCACCTTTTCTGGTACAAAAATATCAGCAAAAAATGTGAAGCTTAAAATAGTGTTGAACAATAGACGCCCTTTCCGGTCTTAAGTGTTCAACTTCATTATATGAAACATTGCTTTCTTTAAGCCAAATAAATCTAATGTATAAACAAAAGGTCACACTCAGCTAGCTATCTATATTCTTATTGCTGACATAATTATACCCTTGATTAGAATGACGCTTCGTTACCTGCTTAGAAACAAAAACAGCTAATAACGGTGCGTGCGGACAGACAGAGAGCCCACTGTTTAAATATTGGACGAGCCAGAAAGAAATCAAACAGTTGGCAACCCTGTGTATACGTCAGCCGAAATTACATCAGCAGACACATAGACAACGACGTGCAGGGCAACCGAAATAAGGTCTGCACACCCCTGAATAAATGCCTCTGGCTGATGTCCTCTGTGCTGGATACACGGCCACCCTTCGCTGAAGATGAAGAGGACAAAATTTGAACCATGAAAAAAAAGCTCTCCACGTGAGCAAGAAGCACGCTGTCTCTAAACTGCATGTTAATCATTGTGTGCAACACGCAGGACACACCCATGCGCGAGGCCGTATAGGTGCTTGCGACAGAAGGACGTGGTAGAGCTGCTCGCTGTGGATCTCAAAGCATTTTCGCCACGTGCAGATTCAGCTGCTGTTTTCATCGGGGTGGTGCAGCCGATTCGCCTCTTCATTCTGAGCGGCCGGCTGATTATCGTTATTGACGCGCAGTGTATCTGCCTCCCGGCATAGACATAATTTAAGACATTTTTGAATTATAATAAACGTGATACCTACAATAAAAGAATCAGGATTTGACGTGTACGTCTGTTAGATGTATACTTTTATGACATACACCGAACTTGCACACATGCACCACAACATCTAATGTTGTCACTGTTCTCCTTGTTGTACTTCAAACTAGTCAAAGCATTGGTTGTGTTAAACAAGTTTTGCACACAGGAAGTCCTATAGAATTGTCTCGTAAGATGTGTAAAACGCAAAAAAAATGTCGTGCCCACACAAAAAGAAACTTTCGTGACGCGTCAGCGTCTTCTTCGAGAGTGTAACGTGAAAGCTTGGTTGGGCTTAGTGCGCGCATCTTTCTGAATTCACAGATTCCCTTCCTAGTACATGTATCAATGGTTCTTAAACGAAGTAAATGACCTTCAGCGTGACATTGGCAGCTTAAAGATTACCCTTATATGCCCACTGCAAATACGGTTTATCCCAACTGTGCCATAACTATTCCTTTTGCTAATCGGCCAAGCTCATCTTTAAGGCAACCCACGAACTTACGCAGTACTTAACTTTGTTTATGTGTTTCGGAGCCGACCACGATAAAATATGTAACCGAGCGCATTGTGAATGATGGGCTTTTAAATCTGAAGTCATTGCTAAATTCACGTTTTTACTCCTGGCCAGAATTTAAAAAATTACGCAATTGCTATGGAATATTACTTGCATGAAAGTTACTCCTTCCGCTTGATGAAACTCTCATGGAGTTTTTTAGCAACTTTCAATAAATAGGCGGCTCTCTGAATGGGATAACGATTTTTCTCATTATTTATACAATACTTTCAAACTGATTAATTACACGCTGTTGAAAAAAAGACGGAGAGGCAATGACGGCAATGTCAGCAGGAAAGCTATTCCCGTCTTCGGCACTATACCTAAGATGAATGAGGCCGAGGAGTGAGAAGTTTGGTTGCGTGGGCATGGAACATTGGGTTCATAACAAGTGCGATGAGATTCGAGGTGCATTGATTCGGTGTATGGACACTGATTAAAGTTTTCGTTAAAGAATGTGTGATACGGCAAAAGAAAGAAACAGTGTCGACGATCATAAAGCTGAACTAAACCATGCAGTTTCAGCCTGTTGTGCTGAAACGATGATAATATATGAGCACTTTAAGGGAATGATTAAAGGTAGTATCGCGATTCAGCATAGCTTTTAATGAATCGAAGAGGTTTTATTGATTCGTGTTTCCAACGACTGATTCATAAATCATTTTGTCTCTCCATCTATACCTTCCTCAAAATTTGTATATTGCGTTGTCGTTGTGTCATTTTACTTTGTTTGCTCTATATCACACCTTTTGTTTTATTCTCTTTTTTTTGACACAAAAGGCGAACGTAGGTACTGCGGGAACTGAAGGGAGGGAGGACATGTTATCGTGTTGCTTGAGCCCCTACTCGGAACTTCAATATTACAATTTTAAAGCAAAATATTTTTAATTAAATATCTGGGGATCCTCCAGTCCAAAAGCTGCACAGTACAACTTGAATGTCCTTTAAGGTCTTGACACGGCATCAGTAACACTAAACTAGCATTCATAAATATGTTCAGCATATACCTAAATACGCCGCTTCAATGCAACTCAGAAAATATAACATCTTGAATTACGCATGAAATCACGTGGCATCTACGAACCAAAAAGGAATACAATGCGTTTAGTGAAGGTGTTTGCATAAATGCATTATTATCATCAGGAACAGTAGCTGTGACAACACCTAAAAAGCACTGACGCACACTGGTGTGATATAGTTTTTATTAAAAAACTGAGCGCGATTACAAAAAGGGACAATACGAAAATGTAAGAACAGTTGGAAATGATTTAAGCTCCATCCAAGACGTTTGTGAAAAACCCGAAGTTTCGTAACCAAATTCTATCTTTCCTCAGGGGAATTTGGACTACGTAGCATCGACCTCTTCAAAGCATTTGCAGGGTGGGTAATCACCCTTCCCGTCTCTCTCTCTCTCTTTCTCGCTTCACCGTGGAGCGCAAAACGTGTGCATACATTGAGTGAAGGCTTCCGAGAGAGTGGGTGAACGTTTTCGGCCATTTGCTGTATATGCAATGAATCGAGTAGTAACCTTGTTCTCCCATTCGTCTCACTTTCCAGAATGGTCGTTGCTTCAAACTTTATTCCTTGTTCCAACGTCTCAGCTAGCTCGGCGACTGCACTGCGCTCTTTGTAGAGCCTCCGCACGTCCTTGGCGTGTTGCTTGAGTCGTTTCGGTAGGTTTTTTGTCTCGCAAAAGAAGAAGAAGTGCACTCGACGACCAAGACCAGCCAACAATGAACAGGACACCCGGTGTCGTTTACAAGATGCCGTGTCTCGAGCTCACGGGCATTAATGAGCAGAAAAATCTTGGCTGCTTCATACACGTTGCTTGCAAGTTGTTCTAAGAACCAAAAAAGTGCGGAGCTGGGAGGCCTTATTGTTTGAGCCAATATACATTGCTTATTTTCTCTGTTTTTGTTTCTATTTTAATCTGTTTATGCTTCAATTTTTTTACTTCTGTCGATTCAAATTTTATTTTTGAGAGCCTGCATGGCGAGGTTCTAATGCTGGCGCCTTGTACCGCGGCGATGACTGGCAGACGGCGTGTATGCCAGTGTTGCCCGTGACACATCTTCGCTCGCTGCTCGAGGCGATGAGTCCAACATGGCTCACTAGATGGCGCGTTGCCACCCAGAGGATGAGGGCATAGAGTTTCTCAAATTTAACTAGAGGGCACTCTGGCGCTGCGATCGTTCAGTGACCATGGGAATAGTAGGTAGTACACACATTTGCCTAGTCTTCGTACTTGCGGGCGGCGAATCGTACTTGCGGCTCCATTTATTGCTGTGTTTCGGTTTTGTTTTCAAAGAAAGATTGAACCCTTTTGAACTTCGCGAGCCAATTTGGAAAGTAAGTCTTGAAAAATAAAATGCTGAAGCGCAACCTCTGAACATTTGCCAATACTTGTTTCGTAAGAAAACAGCTCCAAGCCACACAAACACACACAGAGCCGAAGCAGGCCAGAAGTACGAAGATTAGACAAACGTGTGTACTACCCATCATTCCCATGCTCGTTGAAGCGCTGTGCGTTGAAGCTCCCTGAGACACTAGCGCCAGAGTTCCCTCTAGTAAGTATTGTGGGAAACTCTATGGATAAGTTAGCTTTCATATGCGCGATGGAAGAGAGTGGGCAGCCGTACATGAAGCCTTCGTACGTGGCTTCGGTGTTCGACTGACCAGGCGCTCGCCTCGTCGCAACTTTGTCCACTGCATTTTAGTCACCTTGTAGGAACGCCAGCATGTGACAACTTCCTACGATGAGTGTAAGAAACGGATACCGGCATTATCCCAGGTTTTCTTTCCTGCCTTCCATCAACCCTGTTTTAGAACACCGGATAACTCCACATCTGCCGTAAATAAGCGTTAGGCGTTTCACGCGCGGAAGCTGCCAGTGTGGCTTAAAGGGGAAAGTGGTTAACGCGCTGATCGACGTGGGTAAACCTGTGCTGTCCCGGCCGCGGAACGTGCCCGACAATACTGCCTTCGAGGCTCTGTACATATGCGCCGGCTCGTTAACGAGAAAAAGTCTCGCCAGGAAATGCCTCCGAGAGAGCTCCACAAAAATCATTCCTAACTATAAGTCACCCTTGGTCTCTACTCCATTTTACATGTCTTATACCATTTTCCGCGGTGTATTTGTTTCTGTCTTTTTATTTCCTTGATACTCAATCTTCCTTTTTCTTTCACCTTTTCAGTCTTTTTTGCGTCTCATTTTATTTTTTCTTGTTATTGTGTTTGTGAAATTCTTCATCTTTCTCCTTCTTTCTACCTTTTTAATGTTTCGTCCCATTCACTCATCCTTTCTGACTTCAAGGCTTCATTTTTCCAGATCAAACTTTGTTATTTCTTTTTTGTTATCTCTGTTTGAGATTCTCTATTTTTTCTTCTGGTCTGTCTGCTTTTATTCTTCCTCCCCTATTTCATTCCCTATCTTTCCATTCTGCTGTTCCTAGCTTTCCTTCTTCCCTCATGCTTTTCAACTTTTTTTTCACAATCTATCCCCTTTTTCTCTAAGGTACTTTTTGTGTCACCCACCACAGTTATGGGCTACCACACCAGGGAAATTTTTACGCGTGGGTAGAGAAAAAGAACAGATGAGGGGGACAGCGATTATATAGAGACAGCTCACCTGTTCATGATGATGACTATTTGTGTACGCGACTAGCGGTCCGTGGCTTAAACAGCTATGTTTATTTCTCCCAGTCTTGGTATTTCTTTCGGTCACTCTCTCTCGGCCCTCATCACTTTGAAAAAGAGTTTCTTCATCCAAAGATGGACGGATAAGCAAACGGAATATGGAAGCAAAATAGAAGAAAAAGAGGGCGTTGGGAGCATGTGCTGGTTCGTGATACTAATATCTATTTTTTGTGGCTAATGCACCCTCTCTGTGCTTCCACAGTTCTGCTTTGAAAAGTAAAGAAAAAGTTGTTTGTGTTCTGAAATTGCAAACTCTTAAACGCTACAGTTTTATATTAAAATAATAATTGTTTCAAGAACACTGTTTTATTGTTCTTCAGTGTCAAGCACGTGGTGTTAAAGAGGGAGGAATAATTGGAGGCCACGTGTCCTCGCGCAGTTCGGGCTCGTTCAATCTGTCGCCATGTTGCTATAGATGCGGTCAGCATTGCCGTCGGACAAAACGACCGTGTTTGTTGACTGCCGTCGGAATCAGCCCTTGCAAGCAGGAGCCGCCGTCATTAAAATGAAAACAAGATCTTCAGCACCTCACCATCGCGCGGTGGCGAATTGCGTCGGTGTTTTCTTAGCCACTGCTAGGACGGATCGCGGCCAAGAACGTTCGAAACATCCACCTCGAGTGTATGCCGGTTCTCCTCTGATGCGTTCACCTGTGCAGATTCACCAAATACTGCTATTCAGGCCCCTGAAAAGACTCCACTGGCTTCCATCTATCAACCTTGATCTGCAACCACTGCAAGTTGAAAGTAAGAGACAAGATTCTAAGCACTAATTCTTTGCAGGTGAGCAACAAGTACGCTTTTCCTAAAGTCCACTGGTGTTTTTTTTATTGTGCAACACGCAGGACACATCCGTCGTCACAGGGGGCGTCGATGCTTGCCACAGCAGGAAGTGTTCCAGCATTTCACTGCAGACCTCGCGGCGCCCTCGTAGTCCACATGTGCTGCGTCTGTTTTTACCCGCCGTTTCCGTAGACGGGCATCGTGATTCTAATCGTGGTGGCTGATAGTCGGAGCTTGCACGCCTTCCACGTTTATAGGTGCATGGCGGTTATTTAGTACGTAGTTGTTTTTTTATAGGATTCATTCATACAATAAAATTATTGAGATGCAACTTGCGGGTCTCTAGAATAATTTTATGGTGCACGGCTAACTTAAATACGCCACAACAACTCAACCGTCATTCTTGTTGCACATCAAACAAGCCAAGCCATTTGTTGCATTTAGACTGGTTTTGTGCTCTGCAGAGGTTATTCGCCTTTCCCGTAACATGTGAAACTCAATGAAAACGTCACCGTCGTTAAAAAAACACAATCTCCCGCTAAAAGCAACCATATGTGGATGCGAAAAAGCGGGGAGATATTTCGCTTTAGTGCGAATGGTGCAATTATTTGAATAGACGAATATTACTTTCATCATCATCATCATCATCAGCTCGACTACGTCCACTGCAGGACAAAGGCCTCTCCCATGTTGCGCCAGCTAACCCGGTCCTGTGCTTGCTGCTGCCAATTTATACCCGCAAACTTCTTAATCTCATCTGCTCACCTAACCTTCTGTCTCCCCCTAACCCGCTTTCATTCTCTGGGAATCCAGTCAGTTACCATTAATGACCAGCGGTTATCCTGTCTACGCGCTACATGTTCTGCCCATGTCCATTTCTTCTTCTTGATTTGAGCTATGATATCCTTAACTCCCGTTTGTTCCCTAATCCACTCTGCTGTCTTCTTGTCTCTTAAGGTTACACCTACCATTTTTCTTTCCTTTGCTCGCTGCGTCGTCCTCAATTTAAGCTGAACCCTCTTTGTAAGTCTCCATGTTTCTGCTCCGTAGCTAAGTACCGGCAAGATACAGCTGTTATATACATTCCTCTTGAGGGATAGTGGCAATCTACCTGTCATAATTTGAGGGTGCTTGCCGAATGTGCTCCATCCCATTCTTATTCTTCTAGTTACTTATATCTCGTGGTTCGCCTCTGCGGTGATTACCTGCCCTAAGTAGACATAGTCTTTTACAACTTCAAGTGCACAATTACCTATCTCGAAGCGCTGCTCCTTGCCGAGGTTGTTGTACATTACTTTCGTTTTCTGCAGATTAATTTTAAGACCAACCTTTCTGCTCTCCTTGTCTAACTCCATAATCATGAGTTGCAATTCGTCCCCCGAGTTACTCAGCAATGCAATGTCATCGGCGAAGCGCAGGTTACTAAGGTATTCTCCATTGACTCTTATCCCTAACTGTTCCCATTCTAAGCTTCTGAAAACTTCGTGTAAGCACGCGGTAAATAGCATTGGGGAAATTGTGTACCCCTGCCTTACACCCTTCTTGATTGGTATTCTGTTGCTTTCTTTATGAAGCACTATGGTAGCAGTTGATCCCCTGTAGACTTCTTCCAGAATGTTTATATATACTTCATCTACGCCCTGATTCCGTAGTGTTTGCATGACGGCTGATATTTCTACTGAATCAAGCGCCTTCTCGTAATCTATGAAGGCTATGTATAGTGGTTGGTTATACACGGAGCGTTTCTCTATTACCTGATTGATAGTATGAATGTGGTCAATTGTTGAGTAGCCTGTTCGAAATCCTGCTTGTTCCTTTGGTTGATTAATTTCTAATGTTTTCTTTACTCTGTTAGCTATTACCTTTGTAAATAGCTTACAAGAATATTACTTTACTGAGAATTTATAAGTCAATCTAGAGACGTTTTGTACGTGGTCTTGGCGTCGTTATTTAGATACTATATATACGCGATTCATAATGTTGGTGCACGCGGCACTTTGACTACGACGGCTAAGTGGTATCAAGTGTTCCTGTTTCAGAGATTCAGATGGCAAAAACACTTGTGCTGGCTCTAAATCTGACACTGGCGGTGCCATTGACGCTGCATGGTGCTTATTGCGGCGTTGAACAGGAAAAAGGAGGTTGTGCGCTGCACTATGATATACCACAGAAGTGGCACCCCAAACGAACTATGCAGCTTTCGCACCAGCGGTTGACAGTATGGAGCCTAATTAAGGTTGCTCTAAAAGAACTTCAGAAACAATGAAATGCTGGAAGTGCGTCGCTGACCATAAAACTTCCCTAAACTGGATTCAGCCCGAATTTTTGAATTGCTGAATATATATCAGTGTTCGGAATGAATGAATCTACAAGTGGTAGCGCGATTCTGCTGAGTTTTAAGAGAATCAACCAGATAAGATTGATGTGTGTTCCAGATAGTGAGCTCATACTTCCTTTTTATTGCAGATGCTCATTCCAATTTTCCTTCGATTGTTATGAATTTAACCCGCTGTATCAATCAGTATACAGCCCCTTACATACGGAGCGCTTTCCATTGACGTCCTCTCTCCTGATGGTATCTTTTAAAGTTGGATGCAGCATTATGTGACCTGTAAAATTACGCACATTGCAGCAGTTCTTTCTGAGTTCCACCCGTATGTTCAGAGGCATTTATCCTGTTTGTGCGCGAGGTCTGCTTTACTGGCAGATTATGAATTTGTACCTTTTTTATATTCATTTCATCCTGTCCGACATCAATGATTACTCCCATTTTGACATCTGTCTTATCCGTTATTTACAACTCATTTTTTGTTTACTGTAAGGGTTGTAATCCCTTTTGGGAGCAGAAATGACATTGGGCCGCCATATTTTATCTCCCCATATTGAAATCAAAGCCAATAAAACATAAAAATATACTATTATCATTTCCCTAAATCGAAGTTCGAAGAATGTATCAAAGAAATTTTCAAGGTAATGAGGACACTTTTCTACGACCACAGGCATAAAAACTTAGCCAGACTCACACAAGAAGCCAAACCTAACAATACAGGCGCCTAATAACGACTGGCCCCTAAGATGCAGTCACTCCATTTCCGGGATTGGCCTACTGACGTAGCAACGGTGGCGCGTAATGACGTCCGTTATGACATCGTGTGACGTAATGTTTGATACCATTAGTGTTGTCAACGCCGAATGTAGGGTTTGTTGAAGCTTGATATAAATGTTGATTTCACAATATTATCAATGTTTCGAAGCACTCGCTTCCACGAGTGAATCAAAGCAGCGAATCAAACCACACAATAAATTTGTGGCTTTGACAAAGAGTACTATAAAACACGGTCTAAATAAGCGGTGTAAAGTGCTGAACAAGGCGTGAAGTTCACATCAGGGTGGTAACCAAGTTTTTCGCGATATTCAGGCCAGAAAACACGAAACTGCATTCATTTGAAAAGTATTCTCTTCCTCAACGACCAGCGGAAGTCATAGTACGGTTATAAACTATTCGTCTGGTTTTGAAATTATTATTAGTGTTTTGCTAACATCCAATACTTGAGCATATTTTGTCCCTCTGTTGAGCTTGAGCTATATCCTTAAGAAAAAAATAGCCGAACGAAACAAACATTTTTAGTTTCTCCACCCGACCACCATACCAATTAGTACTGTGACCATTTCAACAACAATCTTCTTTGTCTTCTCTCAAGCATGGTGTGTTAGACGATGACGAAGAATTTCGCGCAACGTGACCTCGTGCATTTCATGCCCTTTCATTTAGTCTCCGTTTTTCGTAGAGGAGGTATCAATGAATTTACTGTGGAAGACCTCTCTCGTCAACTAGTGTCTGACGCAGTCAATACAGACCGCAGTGAACGCCTGTACTTATCCATGATCAGCATCGCCTCACTATCACCCGCTGTGAAAGAGTGCCATAGAAGAGCTGCTGCATAGAAACGCAACAGCCGAGAGCGTTGGAGCCATCAGAGAGACCTTCCTTGAGAGTGTGCGCTGGATGCTGCCATGCATCGGTCACCATATAAACTGCAACGGTATCAAATACAAAATTGTGTTTGATACCGTCGACCATAATATTCTAGTTATGAAAGTAAAACGGTATGGATTCCGCGGCAATGTATTCAGCCTATTTAGTAAATTGATGGACGTCATTCATTGGTCAGCAGGCAACAGCTTACGTCATCACTATTAAACATAAAGTTGGGGGTACCGCAGGGGTCGATCCTTAGGCCACTGTTATCCCACAATATGCAAATGTTTTTTATGCACTCTCAAATTGGCTGAGATGTTAATACATGCTGACGAAACAGCTTTAACTGTTATTGCCGACAACGTACCTGACCCAGAATACAGAGCAAATGAAGAACTAAAAAACATTTGTGTGTGGTTTACAACGAAGAAACTAACACCTAATGAGAGGAAAACCAAATACACAATTTTTCTCTCCCCATACCAAAATGTAAACTGTGCGTAATTTCTACACACAATGAACCACTGCCAACTTGAGCGTGTAAAAGGTTTTAAATATCTCGGTTTAGCGTTCGACAGCCACTTACACTGAAAAAGAAATGAATTCATAATGCAGCTATCTAGCATATGGCTGCAGCATAATACTAGCCGCTAGAAATTATTTTAATAGCATTATTACCCGACTTTTTCATTTACCGTTTTGTCATTGTCACCTACTATACTGCTTAAAATCACGGGGATGGACCTTTAAAACTTACCTTAATCGTATCTGCATATTACTAATACGAGCACTTAGAATAATAGATTATGCGGCGTACGTAGAACCCAATGCACATTTGTTTCACAAGTTCGAAACTCTACCTCTAGTAGTGGCTGCTGGGATGTTCCTCGTGGACACCCTGGCAGCTTAAACTTCTCATGGCTATTTATTAAAGTTCTTGACACGACTTGATTACGTACACCAACGAAAAACCGCAGTCAATATCAGTAATATCATTGCACACAGTGTAGGTTTCGGCGTATCCATCTTTTCTTCATCCTCCCGCGCCAATAGATTCATGACATCGCAGAGATCCAACCTTCCACTTAGCAAAAACGTCTATGATGAACACTTATTACAGCTTGTTGTAGCTAAAGTGTGTAGTAACATAGCACTTAAGATTAAAGATTAAAGATTAAAGATTAAGATTAAAGATTAAAGATTAAAGATTAAAGACCCGGGCTCAAATCCCGGACGACCGCAATTTTCTTTTCAGTTTTATAATTTTTTTTCAGAGAAGTAGGGCTTTTTAAGCATGAAGCTAGGTTGGCGTCGTGATCCGCATTTTCTTTTTGCGCGATTCCTCGTTTTTCAACCGTCTTTTACAGGTGACGGTGGCAGTTTTGAAATTTAGTAGGGGTAATTCACTTCTAGCTTAAATATTGTTCTCCTCGTTATAATTTATTTGCATGATTAGGCTCATTGGTCTAGTGGTGTGATACTCGCTTCGGGTGCGAGAGATCCCGTGTTCAAATCCCGGACGAGCCCGATTTTTTTTAGTTTTATATTTGTTCAAGAAAGTCGGCCGTTTGGAGCATGAAGGTAGCTTGAATCGCCATCCTCATTTTCCTTTTACGCAATTCTTTGTTTCCCGAGCGTCTTTCACCGGTGAGGGTGGCTGTTTTGAAATTTTGTATGGGTAATTTACTTCTAGCTAAAATATTGTTTCCCTCATTAGTGTTTATTAATTTGTTTGTTCGAATATGCCTTAGGGTGTCAGAGGTCTCGGGTTCGAATCCAGGACGAGCCCAATGTCTTTTTCAGTTTATTTATTTTTTTTTAAAGTAGCGGGTTTGGAAATTGAAGTTAGGTTGGCGTCGCAATTCGCATTTTCCTTTTGCGCGATTCTTCGAGCGTCTTATCCTGGTGGAGATGTCGGTTTTGAAATATCCTATGAGTAATTTACTACTTGGAAAAACATTGTTTTCTTTATTAGTGTTAATTTGCATGTGTTGGCTGTTGGTTTAAATGTATGATAATCGCTTAGGGTGCGAGAGGTCCCAGGTTCATACCCCGGAGGAGCCCAATGTGTTTTTCAGTTTTTAAAATTTTTTTTCAAAAGTAGAGCGTTTCGAGCAAGAAGATAGGTTGGTGTCACCATCCACATGTTGCTTTTGCGTGATTCCTTTTTTCCCGAGCGTCTTTTCTCGGTTACTGTGGCAGTTTTGAAATTTTTTAGGGGCAATGAATTTTTTAGGGTAATGTGTTGGCTCGTTGGTCTGGGAGTATGATTCTCGCTTAGGGTGCGAGAAGTCCTTGGTTCAAATCCTGGACGTGCCCAATTTTTTTTTCAGGTTTCTAAATTTTTTTCAAAAAAGTAGGGCGTTTGGAGCATGAAGCTAGGTTGGCGTCGCGATCCGCATTTTCTCTTTGCGCGACTCCTCGTTTCCCAAGCGTCTTTTACTGTTAACGGTGGTAGTTTTGAAATTTAGTAGGGGTAATTCACTTCTAGCTAAAATATTGCTCTCCTAATTATAGTTTATTTGCATGTGTTGGCTCGTTGGTCAAGGGGTATGTTTCCGGCTTTGGTTGCGAGAGGTCCCGGGTTCAAATGCCGGACGAGCCCGATTTCTTTTTAGTTTTATATATTTTTTCAAAGAAGTAGGGCATTTGGAGTATGAATGTAGCTTGGCGTCAATTTCACATATTTCTTTGGTGCAATTGTTTGTTTTCCGAGCGTCTTTCACCGGTGAGGGTGGCGGTTATGAAATTTTGTATAGGTATATTACTTCTAGCTAAAATATTGTTTTCCTCATTAGTGCTTTTTTATGTGTTTGCTCGTTGGTCTAGAGGTACGAATATGGCTTAGGGTGTTAGAAATCTCGGGTTCGAATCCACGACGAGCCCGATGTATTTTCAGTTAATTTATTTTTTTAAAAGTAGTGGGTTTGGAGCATGAAGTTAGGTTGGCGTCGTCATTCGCATTTTCCTTTTGCGCGATTCTTCTTTTTCCGAGCGTCTTTTTTCTTGGGATTTTGGTTTTGAAATATTTTATGAGTAATTTACTTCTTGCAAAAACATTGTTTTCCTCATTAGTGTTTATTTGCATGTGTTGGTTTTTGGACTAAGGGTATGATACTTGCTTAGGGTGTGAGAAGTCCGGGGTTCATATCCTGGAGGACCTTGATGTGTTTTTCAGTTCTTAATGTTTTTTTTTCAAAAGTAGAGCGTTTGAAGCAAGAATATAGGTTGGTGTCGCCATCCGCATTTTCCATTTGCGCGATTCCTTTTTTTCCGAGCGTCTTTTGTCGGTGACTGAGGCAATTTTGAAGTTTTTAGGGGTAATTAACTTCTAACAAAAACATTGTTTTCCTCATTAGTGTTACTTTGCATGTGTTGGCTCATTGGTCTAGGTGAATGATTCTCGCTTAGGGTGCGAAAGGTCCCGGGCTCCAATCCTGGATGACCGCAATTTTTTTTCAGTTTTATATTTTTTCAATAAAGTAGGGCGTTTTGAGCATGAAGCTAGGTTGGCGTCGCGATCCGCATTTTCTTTTTGTGCGATTCTTCGTTTCCCAAGCGTCTTTTACTGGTGACGGTGGCAGTTTTGAAATTTAGTAGGAGTAATTCACTTCTAGCTAAAATATTGTTCTCATTATTGGTAACTTGCGTGTGTTGGCTCGTTGGTCTACGGTTATGATTCTCGCTTTGTGTGCGACGGGTCCCGGGTTCAAATCCCGGACGAGCCCGATTTCTTCTTTAGTTTGATATATTTCCTCAAGGAAGTAGGGCGTTTGGAGCATGATAGTAGCTTGGCGTTGCCATCCACATTTTTCTTTTGCGCGATTCCTTTTTTCCCGAGCGTATCTTGTCGGTGACTGTGGCAGTTTTGAAATTTTTAGGGGTAATTAACTTCTAACAAAATAAATGTTTTCCTCATTAGTGCTAGTTTGCAAGTGTTGTTGGCTCATTGGTATAAGTGAATATTTCTCGCTTAGGGTGCGAAAGGTCCCGGGCTCAAATCCCGGACGAGCGCAAATTTTTTTCAGTTTTATGATTTTTTGTTCAAAAACGTTGGGCCTTTGGAGCATGAAGCTAGGTTGGCGTCGCGATCCGCACTTTGTTTTGCGCGATTCCTTGTTTCCCAAGCGTCTTTTGCTGGTGACGGTGGCAGTTTTGAAATTTAGTAGAGGTAATTCACTTCTAGCTAAAATATTTTTCTCCTCAATATTGTTTTTTGCTTGTGTTGGCTCGTTGGTCTAAGGGTACGATTATGGCTTAGGCTGTGAGATGTCTCGGGTTCTGATCCCGCACGAGCCCGAAGTCTTTTTCAGTTTATTTTTTTTTTAAATTAGTGGGTTTGGAGCATGAAGTTAGGTTGGCGTCGCCATTCGCATTTTTCTTTTGCGCGATTCTTCTTTTTTCGAGCGTCTTTCCTGCTGGAGATGTCGGTTTTAAAATATTTTATGGGTAAATTACTTCTTGGAAAACATAGCTTTCTTCATTTGTGTTAATTTGCATGTGTTGGTTTAAAGGTATGATAATCACATATGGTGCGAGAGGTCCCGGGTTCATATCCCGGAGGAGCTTGATGTGTTTTTTCAAGTTTTAATGTTTTTTTTTTTCAAAAGTAGAGCGTTTGGAGCTAGAAGATAGGTAGGCGTCACCATCCACATATTTCTTTTGCGCGATTCCTTTTTTCCCGAACGTCTTTTCTCAGTGGCTGTGGCAGTTTTGAAATTTTTTAGAGGTAATTACCTTCTTACAAAAACATTGTTTTCTTCTTAGTGTTACTTTGCATGTTGGCTCGTTGGTCTAGGGGTATGATTCTCGCTTAGGGTGCGAGAGGGTTCGGGTTCAAAAGCCGTACGAGCCCAATTTTTTTCAGTTTCATGACTTTTTTTCAGAAAAGTAGGGCGTTTTGAGCATGAAGCTAGGTTGGCGTCGTGATCCGCATTTTCTTTTTGCGCGATTCCTCGTTTCCCAAGCGTCTTTTACTGGTGACGGTGGCAGTTTTGAAATTTAGTAGGAGTAATTCACTTCTAGCTAAAATATTGTTCTCCTCGTTATAATTTATTTACTAGATTAGGCTCGTTGGTCTAGTGATATGATTCTCGCTTTGGGTGCGAGAGGTCCCGGGCTCAAATCACGAACGAGCCCGCATTCTTTTTTAGTTTTATAAATTTTTTCAAGGAAGTAGGGCGTTTCGAGCATGAAGGTAGCTTGGCGTCGCCATCCACATTTTCCTTTTGCGCAATTCCTTGTTTCCCGCGCGTCTTTTACCGGTGAGGGTGGCGGTTTTGAAATTTTGTATGGGTAATTTACTTCTAGCTAAAATATTGATTCCCTCATTATTTTTTTTATGTGTTTGCTCGAATATGCCTTAGGATGTGAGAGGTCTTGGGTTCGAATCCAGGATGATCCCAATGTCTTTTTCAGTTTATTAAATTTTTATAAAGTAGTGGAAAACAGCATGAAGTTAGGTTGGCGTCGCCATTGGCATTTCCTTTTGCGCGATTCTTCTTTTTCCGAGCGTTTTTTCCCGGTGGAGATGTCCGTTTTGAAATGTCTTGAGTAATTTACTTCTTGGAAAACATTGTTTTCTTCATTAGTGTTAATTTGCATGTGTTGGCTGTCGGTCTAAGGGTTTGATAATCGCTTAGGGTGTGAGAGGTACCGGGTTCATATCCCGGATGAACCCGATGTGTGTTTCAGTTTTTCAGGTTTTTTTTTCAAAAGTAGAGCGTTTGGAGCAAGAAGATAGGTTGGTGTCACCATCCACATTTTCCTTTTGCGCGATTCCTTTTTCCCGAGCGTGTTTTGTCGGTGACTGAGGCAGTTTTGAAATTTTTAGAGGTAAATTACTTCTAACAAAAACGTTGTTTTCTTCTTAGTGTAATTTTGCATGTGTTGGCTCGTTGGTCGAGGGGTATGATTCTCGCTTAGGGTGCGAGAGGTCCCTGGTTCGAATCCCGGACGAGCCCAATTTTTTTTTCAGTTTTATAACTTTATTTCAAAAAAGCAGGGCGTTTGGAGCATGAAGCTAGGTTGCGTCGCGATCCGCATTTTCTTTTTGCGCGATTCCTCGTTTACCGGGCATCTTTTACTGGTGACAGTGGCAGTTTTGTAATTTAGTTGGGGTAATTCACTTCTAGCTAAAATATTGTTCTCCTCATTAACGTTTATGCATGTGTTGGCTCGTTAGTCTGGGGGTATGTTTATGGCTTAGGGTGTGAGAGGTCTCGGGTTCGGATCCCGGACGAGCCCGAAGTCTTTTTCAGTTTATTTATTAGATGCGGAAGCTTCTTATACTCGCGCCTTGTAGTGCGCCGTCCGCGCCGTCCGCACCGCTTCTCGAACATTTGACAGCTGACGCGCGCGCATGCGCCGTCGCGCCGTCGCCCACCATCTGTGCCGCGCGCGCTTCTCCTTCGAGAACATTCTACAATTCTTCTGATTCTCCAGTGGAGGCGCATGCGCCGTCGCGCTTCGAGAACATTCAACAGCTGACAGTGCATGCGCCGTCGCGCTGTATATATACTCAAGGTCGGCGCTCGCTCGCTCAGTTGCCTCTCGTCGGTTGGTTTGTACGGCGCGTCGACGTCCAAGGTCACGGTGAAATTAATTCCAACGAATCCACAAACACAATGATCGACGTCCCTTCGACCAGCGCCGCCCTTTCGCATACGTGTGTACGTGTTCACTCATTTAACACCCCCTCCTACAACCACGTTAACCAATTTAGCCATCGACCCAAGTAAGTCGCAATTTAACACCCCATTTCAGAACCACGTTAACCAATTTAGCCATCGACCCAAGTAAGTCGCACTTTAACACCCCGTTAACCAATTATATGCTCCGCATCCTCCGCAGTGTTCCCCCGAGGGAAGCTGCGGGCAATTTTTTTTATACAAGTTGCGGGTTTGGAGCATAAACTTAGGTTGGCGTCGCCATTCGCATTTTCCTTTTGCGCGATTCTTCTTTTTCCAAACGTCTTTTCCCGGTGGAGATGTTGGTTTTGAAATATTTTATGAGTAAATTACTTCTTGAAAAAACATTGTTTTCTTTATTATTGGTAATTTGCATGTGTTGTTCGTTGGTCTTAGGGTATGATAATCGCTTAGGGTGTGAGAGGTCCTGGGTTCTTATCCCGGAGGAGCCCGATGTGTTATTCAGTTTTTAATGTTTTTTTTTCAAATGTAGAGCGTTTTGAGCAAGAAAATAGGTTGGCATCACCACCCACATTTTCCTTTTGCGCGATTACTTTTTTCTCGAGCGTCTTTTCTCGGTTACTGTGGCAGTTTTAAAATTTTGCGCAATTCTTTGTTTCCCGAGCGTCTTTCACCGGTGAGGGTAGCGGTTTTGAAATTTGGTATGGGTAATTCACTTCTTGCTTAAATCTCGCTCTAATCATTAATGTTTTCTGCATGTGCTGGCTCATTGGTCTAGGGGTACGATTATGGCTTAGGGTGTGAGAAGTCTCGGGTTACAATCCCGGAGGAGCCCGATGTTTTTTCAGTTTATTTACTTTTTTTAAAAGTAGTAGGTTTGGAGCATGAAGTTAGGTTGGCGTCGCCACTCGCATTTCCCTTTTGCGCGATTCTTCTTTTTCCGAGCGTCTTTTACCGGTGGAGATGTCGGATTTGAAATATTTCATGGGTAACTTACTTCTTGAAAAAACATTGTTTTCCTCATTAGTGTTTATTTGCATGCGTTGGTTGTTGGTCTAAGGGTATGAAAATCGCTTAGGGTGCGAGAGGTTCCGGCTTCAAATCCCGGAGGAGCCCGATGTGTTTTTCAGTTTTTATTGTTTTTTTTCATATGTAGAGCTTTTGGAGCAAGAAGCCAGGTTGGCGTCGCGATCCGCATTTTATTTTTGCGCGATTCCTGTTTCCCAAGCGTCTTTTACTGGTGACGGTGGTAGTTTTGAAATTTAATAGGGTAATTCACTTCTAGCTAAAGTATTGTTCTCCTCATTATAGTTTATTTGCATGTGTTGGCTTGTTGGTCTCATTCCACTTCCGGCTTTCGAGCGATACGGTCGCGGAATGTTCGGCTCCGACGGAGCGGTTTCAGCGGCCCGAATGGGCCGCGGTAACAGGGTTTTTGCGCCTAGCGCTGACGATTATCGGGGGATTCTGCCCAATCTGCCTTCCGGACGTATCACTGCGAATACCTTTTTCATGAATGGTGATCCGAGAACCCGGCCTTACCGCGTCGAAGATTACCGGGACAATTTGGCCAAGCTTGGTGCGCTCGACGACGTTTTGGCGTTGGGGGCGTATCAAATGAACCACGTATGGGCTGTGACACTGACGAGTGCTGAGGCTGCTTGGAAGTTGCTCTCCGCCGTCGATGTGAAGGTAAAGAATCGCCCATGTTTGCTCATTGTCCCAAATAACCGCGAGGTTCGCTTGAAGCTTCACTGGTTGCTGTACGGCGTGACCGATGAAGACGTGCGTGTTGCCTTGACTCCCTATGGAAAAGTATTCGAAGTGAAGCGGGAGAAGTGGCGAGCACCGGGCATCACTGAAAAGGGCTAAATGATTCGGTCTATGGGACTAAAGCTGCACTCCGATGTCAAGGTGTTGACATTCCGCACCAGCTCAAGATTGCCGGAGAGTTGACTCTCGTTGTCGTTCCGGGCCGTGCACCGTTGTGCCTACGGTGCAAGAGTACCGGTCACATACGTCGCGCCTGCCGAGTACCGCGCTGCAGTCGTTGTCGCCGCTTCGGCCACGAAGACGATGACTGCGCGAAGACATATCCCAGTGTGACCGGACGAGCGCAGGAAAGTGACGCACTGGAGCACCTCATGGATGAAGCAGACTCGGAAGAAACAGCAGGAGTTAACCCAAACTCTGCTGTGAAAGATGGGTCGTCATGCTGTCAAGAAGTGGGCATGTGAGAAGCACCAGGTAAGCTTGACGCCGGGCTTCCATACGAAGGCGTAGGAGAAAGCAGTG
This sequence comes from Rhipicephalus annulatus, assembly GCA_013436015.1. Lineage (NCBI taxonomy): Eukaryota > Metazoa > Arthropoda > Arachnida > Ixodida > Ixodidae > Rhipicephalus > Rhipicephalus annulatus. The sequence continues at coordinate 43,824 of WOVY01003989.1, forward strand.
AAAAGGTGAATGCAAGCAGCACCGGCGACACGTTTCTTGGCTTAGCAGACGAAACCCCCTCCGATGCTGAACCGATGACTGGGATTGAAAGCGACAGTGGCACTGTGACGGGGAAGCGTCCCCGTTACGAAGGGAAAAAAGACAAGGGCACCACTGCTGCCTCGCCGGACCAACCACGCGCCAAAACGATTCCCGCTCGGCGGCCTCTCATTCGGCCACGGCCAAACATTTCGTCTCAGCGCAAGACGGCGGAAACGCCGCCTTCGCTACCACCTCAAGGACTGTACTGGGACAAGGCATTCAGAAGGGAATTTCAGTTGTAATGTTAGCCCCATGGCCCTTGGTTTTTCGTAGCCTTACAATGGTACAAATAGAAAATTCAATCCTTCTGGCCACCTTAAATGTGCGTGGCCTGGCCTCACGGTGAAAGCAATGTCAGCTGTATCGACTAGTAAGCGACCTCGACCTTGACATACTGGCAGTCCAAGAGACTAAAGTCCATGGCGACGAGGAAACTGGGGGCATAGTGCGCCAATTCTCGCCGCGGTATTCTGCTATAGTTAGCCATGCCATAGGGACTTCTTGCGGCGGCGTGTTCGTCAGACAGAGTCTGGGTGCTTAAATAGAAGCCTCAAAATCATGTCCGTCTGGTCGGCTCATTGTTTGTGACCTTTTGTTTTCTGGATTGGAATGGCGCGTAATATGCTTGTACGCAGCGACTGTCACTGACGAAAGACGCATATTTTTCGAACAACTAAAGCAGTATACCAAATGTAATAGGCTCCTAATCATCATTGGCGAGTTCATCTGCGTCCTTTCAGCCAAAGACAAAACTAGCGAACGACATTACAGGGATGCAAGTACCGCTGTCTTAAGCGATACAGTAAGAGAACATGGTTTAGAGGATGTCGCTTAATGTCTCGGTGGTGGCCGGACTATGCAGTACACCCACTTTCAGGCAGCCAGCCACGCCTGACCAGATGGGGCGTACGTGAGTGTTGAATTGGTACCGCTTTGCAAGGCATACCGTGTTAACGCCGTTTCATTTAGTGACCACTGCTTGGTAGCTTTGTAGCAGCTAGCACGAAAGAAACAAAAAGGGCCTTCGAGTGACAACTATGAAAATTAAATTCGAATCTGCTGAGTGATCAAAAATTTATGGAAGAAGTAATGACGAAAGTTGAAAAAATGAAAGTTCGCAGTAAACAGACGTTTAGAGAAAAATGGGAGAACTTCAAGCAGGTCGTTAAATTGAAGGCTTTGGAGTGCTCGAGCGCTATAAGCAGAGAAAAAGGAGCAGAAGAAAAGCACATGCGCAGAAACCTGGAAAAATTGCTCCTAGAAGAATGTAGAATGCCCGGCATGTTTTTTGAAGACAATAGCACATTGAAATGTAAAATTGAGCGGTTCAATGTCGAAAGATACCGCGGTGCTATGGTTCGGGCAAGAGCCGAGCGACTGATAATGGCAGAAGCACCGTCAAAAAGGGCGTTGGGCTCAGAAAAGTGGCATGCGCGACGTAATCAGATAACAGAAATCGAACACGAGGGTGAAGTCAGCGATGTCACAGATGTTATCGAGCTTGCTTTCTTTGAGCACTTTAATGGTTTATTCGCCACCAGCTCAGTTGATGTTGATCGCTTTAAAAAAGATTTTTTACCGCTGATGCCAAAGCTTGACAATAATACAAAAGAAATATTGGAGAAACCCATTTCGGAAGAGGAAGTTAACAGTGCTATTGAAAGTATGCATCCGGGGAAATCGCCTGGCCCTGATGGTCTGACTTCCGCGTTTTATAAGTGTTTCAAGTTAGAAAGAACACCAGACTTAGCCGACGTTCATAATGAGGCATTCAAGCTGAAAATATTACCGCCATCCTTTTCATCATCTCACACTGTTCTTATACCACAATTGGAAGACCCCGTTCCACTGCGCAGAGTAAATCCTTACCGCCCTATCTGCCTCACTAATGGAGATTACAAGATATTCATGAAAATCCTAGCTAAATGGTTGCAAACAGTCATTACGGAGCTCGTGGAGCCACATCAGACGTGCGGCAATAAAGGTCCAACTATCCTCACTAATATACACGCAGCCCGAAGCATCCTCGAAAGTTGCGACGCTATTGGTGCGCGAGCCTCAATGCTGCAAATCGACCTCGCGAAGGCTTTTGACAGGGTGCCTCATGAAATTCTGCTGTGCATCCTAGATTATGAAATTTAGGGAAAATAATCAAAAAGGAGTTGCCATGGCGTACCGAGGCTGCTAACGCGGCTAATCGTTAACAAGGTGGTGGGGAAGCGCATCCCAGTCACGCGGTCGGTCCGACAGGGTTGTCCTCTCTCACCACTATTGTTTTGTTTGTACATAGAGGCCTTTTGTTTGAGTGTCATAGAGAATGACTGTGTCCGTGGGTTTAAGCTGCATGAGGTTGAAGTCTGGCTGTTGGCTTATGCGGACGATATTGCCGTTTTTCGCGCGGACTCTGACAGCATAGCACATGCTGTCAAATTTGTTACTAACTTCTGTGCTGCAAGTGGCAGCGCTGTAAACTGGGGAAAATGCCTTGGCATTTGGCACGGTGACTGGGAAGAAACCACATACAGTTTTGCCAGCATAAGGTTTGTTACGAAGCCGGTGAAATACTTGGGTGCCCCCCTCGAATGCTGCAAAGACAGCGATTCGTACTGGAGGAACCAAGTGGATAACCTGCGGGAAAGAGTGAACAAGTGGAATGGCTGGAATTGGTCAATGTTTTCTAAAGCCACAATTTGCAACATATTCTTAGTGATTAAAATTTGGTATAACTTACAAGTCTTACATTGTTCAAGGGTAAACATCCGAAAATTTCACCGTGTGTTCGCTATCTTCGTGTGGGAATCGTCTTGGGAAAGATCGAGTAAGACCAATTTATTCCTTCGAGTGTGAAACGGAGGACTGGGCTTGTCGCATTCGTTTATCAGACAGGTAGTCAATCGATTTTGTTTCTTTAAAGACGTCGACAACCCATTCCTTCGCACTGTCTGTCAACTTCGCCTGGGGCAACACTTGCCTAACATGGTTGTATCAACCTGCAGCGTACCTGGTGGCATTTGTGGCTTTCTCCGTGAAGTTGTACTTTTTTGTAGGTTTCTGTCAGTGCGGTTTTCACTTGAATACTTGAGCCAAGTCCGACGTAAACAGTTGTACAAGGACCTATGTGATGTGTTTTTACCAGTGAATTTGTATCGGTCCCTTTACAATGTATGCCATGGGCACACTGTTCTAAAGCGCGTCAAGGCGATAAAAATATCGCCAGGTGCTAAGAATTTATTTTTTTTATGTTGCGTACCGGTACGCTGACCGTCAAAACCTGGATGGCTGCAAAGGAGTTTTACGTTCCTTGGGGCACGCATTGCATAATATGCAGAAAGGAGGAGACAATTTAGCATGTGTTCCTTGACTGCTGGGATGCTGTCTTTCTTTGGGACGTGCTCCAGCACACGATCAAAAAAGATTTCCCCCTTGATACACATGGCATCCGCTATTTGCAAATTCAAAGTGACGACGGTATCTCATATGATATGATAATGCTTATGGCTCTTCATAGCATTTGGAAATCCAGGATGACAGCCATGCACTTTGATGTAAATGCACGACCCCACCCAGTACTTCAAAGAATATATAAGAAATTTTGTGGATGAACAAAAGTTGCAGAAATTCTCCCCGGAGTGGTTGCCACGCGTCGAATCCCTATCGACGATAAAACATTTAAACAGATGCGTGGCCACATCAATTGAGCCACGGTTTTTACAACGTTTTAGATTGTGTTGTGTAATTATCTGTTAATATGTGTATTGTTTACGTGAGCCACAGACAGGCAATAAAGAAAAAAAGGCTCGTTGGTCTAGGGGTATGATTCTCGCTTTGGGTGCGTGAGTTCCCGGGTTCAAATCACGGACGAGGCCAATTTCTTTTTTAGTTTTATATTTTTTTCAAAAAAGTAGTGGGTTTGGAGCCTGAAGCTAGCTTGGCGTCGCCATCCACATTTTTTTATGCGCGATTCCTCGTTTCCAAGGCATATTTACTGGTGAAAGTGGCGGTTTTGAATGTTTGTATGCGTAATTTACTTCTAGCTAATATATTGTTTTCCTCATTAGTGTTTTTTCATGTGTTTGCTTGTTGGTCTAGGGGTACGAATATGGCTTAGGGTGTGAGAGGTCTCGGGTTCAAATCCCGGACGAGCCCGATTCATTTTTAGTTTTATATAATTTTTCAAAGAAGTAGGGCGTTTGTACCATGAAGGTAGCTCGGCGTCGCCATCCACATTTTTCTTTCGCGCAATTTCTTGTTTCCCGAGCGTCTTTCACCGATGAGGGTGGCGGTTTTGCAATTTCGTATGGGTAATTTATTTCTAGCTAAAATATTTTTTCCTAATTAGTGTTTTTTGCTTGTGTTGGCTCGTAAGTCTAAGGGTACGATTGTGGCTTAGGGTGTAAAAGCTGTCGGATTCGATTCCAGGACGAGCCCGATGTCTTTTTCAGTTTATTTAATTCTTTTTAAAGTAGTGGGTTTGGAGCATGAGGTTAGGTTGGTGTCGCGATCCGCTAATTCTTTTTGCGCGATTCCTCGTTTCCCAAGCGTCTTTTTCTGGTGACGGTGGCAGTTTTGAAACTTAGTAGGGGTCATTCACTTCTAGCTAAAATATTGTTCTCCTCATTAATGTTCATTTGCATGTGTTGGCTCATTGGTCTAGGGGTACGATTATGGCTTAGGGTGTGAGAGGTCTAGGGTTCTAATCCCGGAAGAGCCCGAAGTCTTTTTCAGTTTATTTATTTTTTTAAAGTAGTGGGTTTGGAGCATGAAGTTAGGTTGGCGTCGTCATTCGCATTTTCCTTTTGCGCGATTCCTTTTTTCCCAAGCGTCTTTTTCGATGACTGTTGCAGTTCTGAAAATTTTTAGGGGTAATTAACTTCTAACAAAAACATTGTTCTCTTCTTAGTGTTACTTTGCATGTGTTGGCTCGTTGGTCTTGGGGTATGATTCTCGCTTAGGGTGCGAGAGGTCCCGGGTTCAAATCCCGTACGATCCCCATTTTTTTCAGTTTTATAACTTTTTTTCAAAAAAGTAGGGCGTTTGGAGCATGAAGATAGGTTGGTGTCGCGATACGCTATTTCTTTTTACGCGATTCCTCGTTTCCCAAGCGTCTTTTACTGGTGAGGGTGGTAGAGTTGAAATTCAATAGGGGTAATTCAGTTTTAGCTAAAATATTGTTGTCCTCATTAATGTTTATTTGCATGTGTTGGCTCGTTGGTCTAGGGGTATGATTCCTGCTTTGGGTGCTAGAGGTTCCGGGTTCAAATCCGGGGCGAGCCCAATTTCTTTTAAGTTTTATATATTTTTCCAAGGAAGTAGGGCGTTTGGAGCATGAAGGTAGCTTGGCGTCGTCATCCACATTTTCCTTTTGCGCGATTCCTTTTTTCCCGAGCGTCTTTTGTCGGTGACTGGGGCAGTTTTGAAAATTTTAGGGGTAATTAACTTCTAACAAAAACATTGTTTTCCTCATTAGTGTTATTTTACATGTGTTGGCTCGTTGGTCTAGGAGAATGATTCTCGCTTAGGGTGCGAAAGGTCCCGGGCTCAAATACCGGACGAGCGCAAATTTTTTCAGGTTTATTTCAGGTTTATTATTTTTTTTCAAAAAATTAGGGCGTTTGGAGCATAAAGCTAGGTTGGCGTCGCGTTCTGCATTTTTTTGCGCGATTTCTTGTTTCCCAAGCGTCTTTTACTGGTGATGGTGGTAGTTTTGAAATTTAGTAGGGGTAATTCACTTCTAGCTAAAATATTGTTCTCCTCAATACTGTGTTTTCATGTGTTTTCTCGAATATGGCTTAGGGTGTTACAGGTCTCGGGTTCGAATCCAGGACGAGTCCGATGTCTTTTTCAATTTAATTTTTTTAAAGTAGTGGGTTTGGAGGATGAAGTTAGGTTGGCGTCGCCATTCGCATTTTCCTTTTGCGCGATTCTTCTTTTTCCGAGCGTCTTTCCCGGTGGAGATGACAGTTTTGAAATATTTTCTTGGTAATTTACTTCTTGAAAAAAAATTTGCTTTCCTCATTATTGTTTATTTGCATGTGTTGGTTGTTGGACTAAGGGTATGATACTTGCTTAGGGTGCCAGAGGTCCCGGGTTCATATCCCGGAGGAGCTTGATGTGTTTTTCAGTTGTTATTGTTTTTTTCAAAAGTAGAGCGTTTGGAGCAAGAAGATAGGTTGGCGTCACCATCCACAATTTTTTTGCGCGATTCCTTTTTTCCCGAGCGTCTTTTCTCAGTACTGTGGCAATTTTGACAATTTTGAGGGGTAATTAACTTCTAAGAAAAACATTGTTTTCTTCTTAGTGTTACTTTGCATGTGTTGGCTCGTTGGTACAGGGGTATGGTTCTCGCTTAGGGTGCGAGAAGTCCCGGGTTCAAATATCGGACGAGCGCAATTTTTTTTCAGTTAAGTTTTTTTCAAAAAAGTAGGGCGTTTGGAGCATGAAGCTAGTTTGGCGTCGCCATACGCATTTTCTTTTTGCGCGATAATTCGTTTCTTAAGCGTCTTTTACTGGTTACTTTGGCAGTTTTGAAATTTTTTAGGGGTAATTAAATTCTAACAAAACTTTGTTTTCTTTTTAGTGTTAATTTGCATGTGTTGGCTCGTTGGTCTAGGGGTATGATTCTTCCTTAGGGTGCGAGATGTCCCGAGTTCAAATCGCGGACGAGCCCGATTTCTTTTTTAGTTTTATACTTTTTTTTAAATTGGTCATTTGGAGCAAGAAGCTAGGTTGGCGTCGTGATCCGCATTTTCTTTTTGCGTGATTCCTCGTTTCCCAAGCGTCTTTTACTGGTGACGGTGGCAGTTTTGAAATTTAATAGGGTAATTCACTTCTAGCTAAAATATTGTTTTCCTCGTTAGTGTTTATTTGCATATGTTGGCTCGTTGGTCTAGTGGTGTGATTATCACTTATGGTGTGAGAGGTCCCGGGTTGCAATCCCGGACTAGCCCGATGTCTTTCTTAGTTTTTTTTTCATTTTTTTATTAAGTAGTTGGTTCGGAGCATGAAGTAAGGTTGGCGTTGAATTTCGCATTTTCTATTTGCGCGATTATTCTTTTTCCGAGCGTGTTTTCCCGGTGGAGATGTCGGTTTTGAAATAATTTAGGGGTAATTTACTTCTTGAAAAAACATTGTTTTCCTCATTAGTGTTAATTTGCATGTGTTGGCTGTTGGTTTAAGGGTATAATACTTGCTTAGGGTGCGAGAGGTCCCGGGTTCATATCCCGGAGGAGCTTGATGTGTTTTTCAGTGCTTAATCTTTTTTTTTCAAAAGTAGAGCGTTTGGAACAAGAAGATAGGTTGGCGTCGCCATCCGCATTTTCTTTTTGCGCAATTCCTTTTTTCCCGGGCGTCTTTTGTCGGTGACTGTGGCAGTTTTGAAAATTTTTAGGGTTAATTTACTTCTAGCAAAAATATTGTTTTCCTCCTTAGTGTTACTTTGTATGTGTTGGCTCATTGGTCTAGGGGTATGATTCTGGCTTATGGTGCGAGAGGTCCTGGGTTCATATCCCGGATGAGCCCGATGTCTTTATCAGTTTATTTTTTTAAGTAGCGGGTTTGGAGCATGAAGTTAGGTTGGCGTCGCCATCGCAATTTTTCTTTTGCGCGATTCTTCTTTTTCCGAGCGTCTTTTCGCGGAGATGTCAGTTTTGAAATATTTTGTAGGTAATTTACTTCTTGAAAAAAACATTGTTTTCCTCATTAGTGTTTATTTGCATGTGTTGGTTGTTGGTCTAAAGGTCATTCTTTCGTCGGCACTCACGCGCGTTGAACGCAAGAATCATGTGCTTCGTAGGAGCGGTGTTTGCGGCACATACTAGCCGCGGTAACATGATGAGCGAAGAGCAAGACGCAGGATACGAAGTAATTTTGCCACCACTGCCCAAGGGACGCGTCGCGCAAAACACTGTGTTTTTACATGGTGATGTGCGCGGCAGACCGTATCGAGTGGAAGATATCCGAGACGCGCTCGGACCTACAGGACTGCTGCCGGAGGTGTTGGCACTGGGTGCCTACCAGATAAATCATCATCGTAGACCCCTATGATCAGCAGGTGCAGCTGCGTCTTCATTGGCTGCTGTATGGCGTCAACGATGAAGACGTGCGAATGGCGTTGGCGGCTTATGGGAAGGTCGTACAAGTCAATAGGGAGAATCGGCGTGTTCAAGGAGTCAGCGACAAGGGGTCAACCACACGGACTGTGCTACTTAAGCTCAAGAGTGGCGTGAAGGTTGAAGATCTCCCGCATCAAATCACAGTGGCTGGTGAACTAGCACTTGTGGTTGCACCTGGTCGGCCAATGCAGCGTCTGCGCTGCCAAGATACAGGCCATGTTAGAAGAGAGTGTAAGGTACCCCGATGCTCGCGTTGTCGGCGGTTTGGCCACAGCGCAGACGCGTGCATGCGCACGTACGCATCGGCTCTAGGATCAGCTGAAGGTGAAGACACAGCGGAGTTGGTGATGGACGTGACCGAGACTGAGGACGCGGCGAAAGGCGCAGGTGACGTGGTGAACCCAGAAGCTTCAACATGTACTGCCAAGCCGACTGGGGGTGATTAACCAACAGTACAAGCAGACATAAAATCTGGGGAGGTTACTCAAAAGCCAGCCGGCCAAACCGAAGAAGGCTTCACAAGTACCCCATTGAAGGAGCCGGAGCCGGTGGAATTGACCGAACTTCCGGTGTCGTGCGAGAGTATCAGTGGTGGGGCGTCAAGCAACGGCAGCCGCCGAAGCCGGGATTTGAACCCGCGACCTGCGGGTCACAAGCCGAATACCTTAGCCACTATACCACCGTGGCGGGGCGTCTGCGATCCCCATATTGCTAGCTTGGCGTCGAAACAAGGCAACATTTCCTACACTTTCTGCAATATCGTCTTGCCTATAGTGCCTCGATTTTCGCCTCAAATATAACTTCTTGTTGGATTAAAGAAAACTTTTAGAGTACTGACCTATATACTCGTGCCGTACTTCATGGCCCAGTTCATTGCGAAGCTAGTGACCAGGACGTTTACTGTTGTGGTTTAGCGTCCCAAACCCCTCTGCCGCGGTGGTGTATTCGTTGAGGTGCTCGTCTGCTGACTAGTAGGTCGTGCGTGGGTCTGGTCCTGGTTGTGGTGGTCTCACCTAAATAAAGGCGAAATAATAGAGGCCCGGGTACCAAGTGGTCAAAATTACTGGAGCATAGAAATACGGGGTCTTTTTTTCAAATGGTGGTTTTAAGAAGTAAAACCCAAGATAATATTATTCCCAATGTCGCCAAGCAACAATATGGCTATGGAGGAGTGGTAGTGAAGAGCTGCTGAGATTTTGCACCTGCAGTTCTCTACAGTGCCCTAAAGCACACTACATGAATCCCAAGCATTTCCTCCTGAACCAAGACTTTGATCGTCGCAGCCGTTTAGCAGAATATTTATGCCGCTTGCATGACCACACTGTAAAACTGGTTGTTTGAATTGGTCTCGTGGTCCGTGTCGACATTTAGCCTTTATTTAATGAAAACAAGATAAACACGTGACTTATATATTTTGAGCGAGACTCAATTAAAAGCGTCTTGATGAAACAATGATTATGCATTCGATCTCGTAAAGTCTGTTTTCAGTTATCTGAAATGCACGCTAGCAATCGAGACGCATCTTCAAATTTAGCGCACATGGATGATCTCAGTCACCAGTTTAGAGACTGCGCTATCTTAAAGCTTGGTGCATAAAAGTATAAGCACAAAGCACCACTTCGAATCGTTATTGTTTTATTGTATCATTCGAGTTTGTTTTAAAAAGAAAGTAGAGGAAAATCTTGGCCAAAATGGTGAACAATATAAATGGAGTGCGGGCGAAGCTCATGAGTGAACATATTCGCGGTCAACAAGCCCGACGACCACTTCAGCCCCACGGAGGAGCCGCAGTGGCAGAAGCGGCAGGCTGTGACGATACCGTGCGTTCCATGCCGCGAAGCTGGACCATACCCAGATGTGGCAAGCCTCCAATTTTCTCTTCACGATAGATGTTTCCTGCGTGTCAAACAAAATGAAACAAGAGCCTCTAAGAAAGAGCATCATAATTGCTCACCTGCCCAGTGCCTATGCTTGGAATCCCGCAGCTATGGCGCTGAAAGAACGGCCACCTTGCATAGAGGAGAGTGGACGGCAGGTAGTGGCGTCCTTTCAGCGATGCCCAGAGAAGTCTTCCGGGACTCTGGGTGGGTGAATGCACGACAAGATATAGCGCAGACACTCGAGAAAGGTCACCCTGACGGCTCGAACGCTCTCGGCTCTCAAGCATTTGTGCAGCAACTCGGTCAACGCCGTTACTCCTTGCGACCGGGCAATGGTTAGGAAACGCAGATAGCGGGGACGCACCGTTGTTGACTCCCATCTGGATTAAGTGCGTCTCAACTACAGTGGTTGAACCTTCAAGCAAAATGGATACAGAGAGAACGGGCATAAAATGTGCGAGCACACGTGGCCTTCGATCCGTCGCCATCGTCTAATACATTATGCTTGAGAAAAGACAATGAAGATTCTTTTTATATTGGCTACAGTATTGATTTTATGGTAACCAGGTAGAGAACCTGAAAATTTTTGTTTCCATCAACTGTTATTTTTTTCAGCATAGGCTCAAGCTCCGTAGAGGATGAAACAACGTTAACATTGCACTAGTAATAAATAAAAAGCAGAAAAACAGTGTATAACTTAATTTTGGGCTTCAGCTAGTCCTTGAAAACAAGAATTATTTTGGAAGATGTCGAATGTTCCCGTTTTCTTGCCTGTAAATCGTGAAAAATATGGTTATGAGGCTCTTGTTAACTTCCTTCTTGTTCATCCCTTAAGCACCAGTAATTTCGTTCACATGAATGACGAAGCCATAAAGGCATTGTACAGGTCAGCTTGTTGCTTTCAATCAGTTGTGAAGACAAGTGCGACAAAACAATGCTGATAATTTGAGATCTTTGTGTGTCTCAAGAGGCGACGAATTGGACAATATGCTTTGACAACATGAACGGCATAAGAAATTACGTCATATGATGTCGTCAATGACAATGTCACATGCCGCTGTTGCTTCGTCAATAGGGCAATGGAGGAAATTTAGCCACTGCGTGTTAGGGCAAGTTAAGAGCACGTGACTGTGTTGTTCGTTTTTCCCATGTCTACGTTTCACGTGGAGTTTAATTTAAGCCAAAATGAATAACCATTTCCCCGACATCCTGTTCTTCTTAGTTATTTACGGCAGCGATGCACTTTTCAAAGGTATTTTCATTGAGTTCTGACAGAGCGCTGTTGCAACATTGATCAACAGTACGCCACGTGCGAATGTTCGAGAATTCAAGCAATGCGTTGATAGTTTTTTTTTCATCATAGCGCCTTTAGCGTCAAAATCATCGTCATGGTTCTCCAAGTTTCACTTCTTTTCGTCAGTCGGGCTAAGTTTTTGTTGCCTAGGCTACTTGGAAGGATCTTGGATACTTTTGTTTAACTTCGAATTGAGCTAAGTCATGGGTACCTTGTTAAATTATATTGGCTCGAATGCAAATATGTGGTGATAAAATATTGTGACCGAATGTCCTTTGAGCTCCCAAAATTAAATTAAGCCCTTGAAATACACTGAGGCTGAAATTCAATAAATAATAAGACAGTTGTCAAAGTTGGGGTAACCGTCGGTGTTGCACACGAAGAAATGAATATAAAAAGGGCTATAATTTTCAGCCAAGGAGACCTGAAGCACAATCAAGAAAAACGCCTTTGTATACGTGCCTGAAACTCCGAGAGAATCGCTGCATTGCGATTTATTTTTCAAGACTCTTATTCCTGCTCCCAGCTTTAAAACACAACATCGGGAGAGAGGACGTCAATAAAAAATGCTCCTTATGTAAAGCGCTCTGTACTAATCGACACAGTGTGTTAAATTATTAACAACGAGGAGAAAATATGAATTAGCGTCTCCACTAAAGTGAAGTAAAAAACTGCCTTTTGGAACCCGCATGAATTGTATCTGGTTGATTTTTTTGCGTATGATGAACAGCGCTGCCATCTATTTTTTCATTCACTCAAACTACTGTAAAGAACAGAAACGAAGAGGAAACACCTGCTCGTCGAGCAGGCTAATCCATTCCCCCTTCGTCTTCCTCCACTTTGCTCCAGCCGCCGAGCCGTGTTGCCGTGCTTACCCTTCACACTCGGCCACGCTCTGGACCTGGCACAAAAAAAAGAAATAAAAGTTCAGTCCAAACAACGCACTCGTTTCTTAAAGCGTGGCACGTGCACTTTAAAGTTATTCTTTTTCCGCCGGTCAAGTGCAAAGCTTGGATCTGAGTTTATAAGGTTCCAGGTATACTGTCCAAGACGTTCGGTGATAGTGAGGGGCTTTCGATCTTCGCGAGTAATTTCCCGCCCGAGCACCTGCTGCCCCTTAGCACCCATACTTCTTCTCAAATGTTGTACTCCGAGGCAGGTCACCGGCGGTTGTCATAATAGCGCTTTTGTTTTACTTGCGCTTGTGTGACTCTTTTACTCGCCGCAACTCTGAGCTTCTGGCAGACGTCTGTATGGTTGTCATAAATGTCTGATTTTAACAGGAGCGTCTAGGATGAGGACCTGCTTTTAGTTGGGGCAGCTTTCCATATACTATTTTATGTGGTGTCGCACAAGTAGACGTCTGCATCACCGTGCTAACTGCATAGCCAGCCATTCGAAGATGGACATCCCAGTCGGCCTATCTGTTCCTGTCCACTTTTGTATATGGAGTTAGTTTTCGCTGAATACTTTGAATATTGCGCTCAGAAAGGCCGTTTGCCTCAGAATGGAACGCAGACGCCTTATGCTTCTTTACACCCACCTTTCAAATGTACCTTCGTAGTTCACGCTGCGAAGTGTCGTGGCACGGTCCGATTTCAGTTTTTTTTGAAAACCATGCTCATTAAAATCGGCAGTCTTCACAGAATTGACATAGCGAACGGGGGCAAGAGATGACACGACCTCCACTTCCACGTACTTTGATAGTCTACAGCTACAATGATGTAGTGGTTTCCAGGACTGGTGGTGGGGAGCAGCCCAATATAGTGGATGCCCACCGTATGGAAGATCTGGTAGCGTATCTTAACAGTTGTCTGCAGTGCAGGCTGCATTTCAGCTTTTCGGGCAGAATCCGATTTAGTGAAGCTTTATGATCACCGACGCACTTCTATGGTTTCATTGTTTGGGAAATTCTTTTCTAGCAACCCTAATTTTACTGTATACTTAACACCACTATCCACGACAGCACTTATTAGATGCGGAAGCATCTTATACTCGCGCCTTGTAGTGCGCCGTCCGCACCGCTTCTCGAACATTCGACAGCTGACGCGCGCGCATGCGCCGTCGCGCCGTCGCCCACCATCTGTGCCGCGCGCGCTTCTCCTTCGAGAACATTCGACAGCTGACAGCGCATGCGCCGTCGCGCCGTCGCCATCTGTGCCGCGCGCGCGCTTCTCCTTCGAGAACATTCAACAGCTGACAGTGCATGCGCCGTCGCGCTGTATATATACTCAAGGTCGGCGCTCGCTCGCTCAGTTGCCGCTCGTCGGTTGGTTTGTACGGCGCGTCGACGTCCAAGGTCGCGGTGAAATGAATGCCAACGAATCCACAAACACAATGATCGACGTCCCTTCGACCAGCGCCGTCCTTTCGCATACGTGTGTACGTGTTCACTCATTTAACACCCCCTCCTACAACCACGTTAACCAATTTAGCCATCGACCCAAGTAAGTCGCAATTTAACACCCCATTTCACAACCACGTTAACCAATTTAGCCATCGACCCAAGTAAGTCGCACTTTAACACCCCGTTAACCAATTATATGCTCCGCATCCTCCTCAGTGTTCCCCCGAGGGAAGCTGCGGGCAATTTTTTTAGTTGGGGTGCCATTTTCTCGGTATAAAATTACGGAGCGCGCGTGCCTCATTCTCTCCTGCGAAACGCCGCTTTGAGCATCAGCGTAAACGCCACCGCCAGTGTAAATTTCAGCGCCAGAACTAGCGTTTGTGCCATCTGACTTTCTAGAACAACCCTTGATGCTACACTCCTCTGACGGCAAAGGCATCGTCTTCAAAGCGCGCATGCACCAACGCTAGGAATCACATACACACGGTTTTTAAATCACTACAGCACCACCGCGTACAAAATTCTCCACATATTTCTTTCTCCATTAAAAAATTACGCCATCTGCCGTTCAAGCGAACTATCTCCGCCCTGCTTCGCATCCACACATGCTTCCGTTTAGCGGGAGATGCTGTAACTTCTTCAAACGACGATGACGTCCTTCTTGTAATTCCACAGCTTACCGAAAAGCGGAAGAACCTATTATTTGCTATTGTACTGGCACTACGGAAACTTCCTTTGGGCGAATCGGAAGCAGTCGTAATTACAGATTCTTTTTCAGTATGTGCTGCTCTGTCTTCAGGAGCCAACTTAACACTTATGCACATGTTTCGACAACTCATACCGACAAACGTGAAAAAACTGCAGCTCTTATGGGTACCAGGTCATCGTGGCATATATCTCAATGAGATGGCGGATGCACTAGCCACAGTATCTCTTAGCGGTCCCATTATCCCGGTTTTGCCTGATACGGCTTACGCGACAGCAATAAGGTTTAGAAACCTCTGTTTGCGTGAATACGACTGCTACTCCTTGGATAAATATCGAGATTTCGCACATCTAACATGCCGCTGGAATAGACAGTGGTGTGCAACACGGCACTTGGAAGTTACTTTTACAAGATTGCGTTGCAGAATTCCTCAACTGAATTATTATTTGCATAAAGTTGGTCTAAAGGCGTCACCTTTATGTCAGACTTGCGAAACAATGGAAACGATAGATCACTTCTTTTTGTTCTGTCGCCGGTATTCTCATCAGCGGAAAAGATACCTGAAAGCTCCACTGGAAAAATTGGGATTAGAATTAAATGTGGCAGTAATTTTGTCGTTTGGCAGCATTAAATTCGGTTATAGCCACAGGGACGTCTGCTCTGCGGTATTTCAATACATAATTGAAACAAAGCGATTGCCATGTTAATATGCCTATATATATATATATATATATATATATATATATATATATATATATATATATATATATATATATATATATATATATATACACATCACTTTAGACCCACCATTACCTCTGTCTCAAATCGCATCTGATGGCCTGCATCGTTCCCTGCTCAGATATACTCCTTTTTCGATTTTCGGCTTTTCTTTCTATATTTTTTTTCAGCCCAAAATTACGTTTTCTTTGAAAAACCATTAGCCTTTTAGTTAAGATCCTGCCGCCCGGTTCTTGGCCGATCCCCCTTTGTGGGTGTGCGCCAGAGTGTCAAGGATCATCATCATCATCATCATCACCTCTCCAGAGCACGAAAACATGCGATATAAAACGAATTTGGTTGTTTGACGTGCAACAAGAATGAAGTGAAGCCACCACGTCAAATGCCGATGCTATTATTGTATGAATTAGGACTATTAAAAATAACTGTCTCCATTCCAATAAAAGCTTCTGCTTATTGTAATCGCTCATTCCGACGCCGGTTGAGAAACACGGTCACCTTCTCAGACGGCAATGCTGACTGCATCTAGAAAAATGGCGACAGAATGAATGAGCTCGAACATCGCGAGGACAGTTGGCCTACCATTCATTCTCATCGTTTAAAACCGCGTGCTTGACACTGAAGAAAAAGAACAGTGTTCTTACAACACATAGCAATTTGTTTTTTATATGAAAACTGTAGCGTTTAAGAGTTAGCAATTCTAGTACACGAGTAATTGTCTTTTTGACTTTTCACAACAGAACTGCCGAAGTCCAGAGGGAGCCCATTAGCCGCAAAAAAGAGTTCTTAGTTTCATGAACCAGCACACGCTCCCTCCACCCTCTTTTTATCAACTTTGCTTCCTAGCGCGTTTGCTCATCTGTCCGGCGTGGTATGCAAAAATTCTTATGAAATTGAGAGCCGAAAGAGGGTGACAGAAAGAAATAATTATACAGAAAAAAATAAACATAGCTGTTTAAGCCTCGAACTGTTTGTCGCGTACAAAAGTAATTGTCATCATGAACCGGTCGGCTATCTTCATCATTGTTTTCCCCCTCATCTGCATTTTTTTCTCAAATACGGGCGACGATTTCTCAGGTGTTGTATCTAATAGATGGAATGGGTGAAATAACGAGGACCTCCTAAATGAAAAATAGGAAGTTAAACAGAAATAGAGAAAAGCGTTAAGGAACAAAGCAAGCTAGGTAAAGCAAGATATGAAGAGAGAGAAAGAATTACGAAAGAGAGAATAAAAGCAGGCAGGGAGGGAAAAAATTGAGAATCAGAAACAGACAGAAAGAACGAGAAATGACAAAGAATGAGATGGAAAAATGAAGCAGAGAAGCAAGAGATAGTTAGTGAGAGGGAGGAAACAGAAAAAAGTAGAAAGAGCAAGAAACACACACACACGCGCGCGCGCGCGCGCACTAGCACACACAAAGTAAAACTAAAGAGAGACTCAGCAGATGCCGAACAGAGGAGAGAGAAAAAGAAAGAGTATCAATGAAATGAAATTACATACAGTAAAACAAAGGGCGAGATATGGAGTAAGAGATGTGAAATGACACACAAACAAAGAAAGAAATAGCGAGAAATATTGAGATATAGATAGCAGGACAATAAAATCAAAGCCATATAGAGGACCTTGCTCGGAGGCGTAACCTGGCGAGATCATTTCTGTAGGAAGCTTTGTTAACGAGCCGGCGCAAGATGTGTACAGTACCTCGAAGGCAGCGTAGTCGGTCACGTTCCCCGAGCGGCACTGGACAGTGGTAGCCGCGTCGATTGGACCGTTAACCACTTGCCCCTTTGTGCTATACTGGCTGTTGCCGTGGGTCAAAAGCCTAGCGCGCTCATGAATGGCTGTCGCGGAGCAATCAGGTCTTTTTCAATGGTGTCGAGAGCAGGCAAGTGATCGAGCTTGGGAGGATGTCAGTACCCGCACATTATTCTCATCAGCAAAACTCAACCTTCTGCCCACTCCCTCTGATCCCTTGAGCAGAGCACTTTCAGCAGCGTAGCGGCTGTTGCTGTAGAAGGGAATGGAATGTTTGTCGCTTGGTGTGCGTCTTGTCTTGTCGGAGTTGCTGCTGCTTGTAAAGAATGAACACCAGCACCTTTCGATGCGTTCAAGAACTCTACTTTATGTACAGGAACCTATGTACATATTTACAAGACACTTTTACCGTTGGAACCGTTGCATGTTGCCTTGGCATAGCCGATCGTGCAGAGCAATTTTCGCGGCGAGGACAACCACCACGAGGAGTCGGGAGCCAGGTTTTAACCTCTCCGTTACCCCTCTAAATTCTCCTCTCGGCCAACCAAAACAATTCAGTTCGTTTATTGAACAGACTCAAACACATTTGTTGCCATCTTCTCTCGCTCTCATACTCAAGCACTCGACCTCTCGGTCGGAGAGAGAGATGAAAGGACCGGCCTGCACACTACGTTCCGGGAACTTTGCGAACGCACACAATGGTGGCGCTATTGCGGCTGCGGACCCATTCCATTGTTGCGAGATGACTACGCCGCCCAGTGTGAGAGCCGTCCCGCGTCGCTGGTTGTTAAGAGTGGCGACCGACCGCGGTTTTCTTGTCTTAACGGGCGTCCTTGCGCCGGGATTATCATCTCCCGAGAATCAGCTCTTTGGGAAGCGCGCCCTTTTGCGACAAAGAAGATTCACCCCTCTGGCCTGTGACGCCGGACCTTACACGTCCTTCCCAAGATTCTCGCAAGCGCTTGAATGCAGCTACGCGAATAATAACATAAAGTGTTGGCGCCGAACGTCCCCAACACTGCGGCTGTACTTCACAGTTCGTTGAACGCCAGAGGCGTTTCTACAACGCGTGCAATATTCTCTGCTTAATTTTTGGGGCCCCACCAAACGGGCGCCACCACAGTGTGCACAAGTACAATCACAGTGTACAATCACAGGTCACAGTGTGCAAAAGTGCAATCGTACAACCACTCCTTGTCATGTTTACACCCGCACACACAAGAAAGAAAATACACTTAACTGAGACACACCCCATTTCGACGAATGTTGCTTTCAAGTGTCTCCAGGTTCGCGCACGTCGCTCTTAACTAAAAGAGTGTCCACCACGTGCCTAAAGTCCTCTAGTGTCTCAACAGCCAGTGAGAAACCGCGGCCAATTTTCGAGCGACCATAACGTGCCGTCGACGGTGAATGCGTCGGAAACAATATTGAGTGGCGGCCACAGACCATGCTCATCAGTGCGCTGTAGGGCCAGAAATTGACTGCTCCCTCACTCCAGCTGACTGGCAAGGAGTCGCGGCATTGAGGTTGAGAAAACCCGTGCCCTGCAAACCCAATCCACGCCTGACCGTTGGTCGTCGCCCGCCGCGATAGGTAGACTTCAGACGTGCCCATGGACAAGTTCACTACAAGCCAATATGGCTTTCGGGATCTACTCTTTTAAATGGTGCTGCCTCACACAGTGTGGCTGCGCGCCGCCGAGACGCCTCATCCGCCCACGCAAATTTATCCGCAACTCTTTCCCCCGTTAGATCAGAAAACGGCTGAGCTACCTCCGCGTAATTTAGCCCGTAGCTTAGGTAGTGTCCACACGATGCCTTAAATTCTATCAGCTCCGTCCCTATGGTTGGCACGCTCAACAACGTGACTACCGCAAGCTCAACACCATCAGGCACCCGACAAGGGGAACCTGCAACACGCCCCGAGTAGCTCTCCAAATGGCTCTCGCAAGACTGTTCTCACTTGAGAAGCCTTCTATGTGGATGCGAGCTCTGTCGGGGTAATTTCTTTTCTTCAAGAACTTCTGATTGACGCGCCGAAGTCGCGTTGGGTTGGCCACCAAAAAGTACCCTGTTCCCTCTAAATATCTCGCGGACTCGGTCGTGGTCTCGTTTTTCGGCATCGGCCGACTGATCAGAAACGGGGCAAGTTCCCGCAGCACACGCTGCTGCCGGCCACGGTTCATACTCAGCATCGCTAAATTCCACGGCTTGCTCGAACAATACGCCATCTGACCCAACTTTTGGGCAACAAAGGCGCTATTCACTCGCGTCCCCAAGCTCTCGAGGCTCCACCGGCCTCTGTGCCACGCACAAACACTCGCGTTGTCGCTCAACAATGCTTTCCGCTTCCGCGCCCTCCTCGGCTATCTGCGGTTTTACCTCAGCATGCTCCTTTAAGCGCAATCTCTCGCGCGCGCCTATATCTTTCGTACCCACTGCTTGCAACTCATCGGGTGACGCGCGGCTTCCCTGGGGTTTGTAATTGTCCCCGCTCTCTAGGACAATATGGCTGATCATACCCTTCATAGTCGCGGTTATCCCCTAGCTTTCAGGGCTCTCTGCTTTTAACTGCTGCACTTTGCCCATGTTCAACGGGCCACTTTTCGGCGTCAGCTGTGTGCCGCCTGTCTCTCGGCCTCTTTCGACATGCTCTCAGAAGCGCAGTCATTTTTAAGCGATTTCCATGCTTTTTCTCACATCAGGCAATCCGCTACTACTGCTTGTCGCCCAGTTAACGCGCAAAGCCCAAGAACCATCCCCTTTAGGTCAGCGCTAACGCCGCTTTCGCTAGACATCGTCCACGGGACTACCGCGAGCTTGGCTTTCACTGTACCACCGAACGCAGATAATAAGTTAATAGTTCGTTGTGGCTTCACTATCTCCGGTGGGATCGCGCTCTCCCGCAACACAGTGATCTCTGCCTCCGTGTCCAAAACCACTCCCATATGCCTATCCTCACATTCGAGTGACACGTCGATAAGGTCATTGTGCGCTAATACCGGTTCTCCCCTTTAAACGTGTGCCCCTAAGCTCTTGCTCTCAGCGCCCGCCACCCCTTCAGTCGGCTGTTCCTGGTGCTGAGGGCAATTCCAGTTTTGGTGCCCTGTGCTACCGCACCTGTAGCATGCCCTGGACTTGAGTTTTCCCTCCGTGCCTAGGCTTTCTCTGGCTCCGTGGCTCTTCGCTGTCTCATTCTGAGCTCTAGATTTGCTCGCGCCTTGGAATTGTGCTCGCTTTTGATTCGCCTGTCTCGCAGCGCTGTTCGCACCCTGCGCGTCCTCAAACGTTCAGAGCAACGCGGATATCTCTGGGGCGCTCATCCACGTTCTCGTTTCTTGGAGTGTCACATACCGCATGGCCTCCTCCGACAAATGTTTCTTTAATTGGTCGCCAACCAAAAGCTTAACCAGGCCCTCGAATGTCGACACCCTCTTGCCTCAAGATAATAGTGGAGGTAGCTTTCTAAACGTGTCGAAAAGCTCTCCACCCTTCGTTCGCACGCTTCGCTGACCCCAAGAATCTTCTCAGATTCTCCCCTGCCGATAGTTTGAGCTCGTCAAGCACCGTTTGCTTGATTACCCGGTAATTTTTTTGCTCTGTGGGGCTTAGTCACGTGCACAAAAATTGGACTCTCTCCGCTACCAACGGGAAAAGCAAGCGTCCCCAGAACTCCGCTGGTACCTCATACGCTATTAGGGCACACTCCACGGACTCAAACCACACTGGTGCTTCAGCCTCTGTTGAAAATTTGGGGAGCGCCCCTGTGAGGACTTTCGAGTTGCGTCTCCGCTTCGTTCGCTACCCAGATCCCGCCTGCCAAACACAGGTGTACAATACCAAGAACTTCCAACCATCCTCTGCAGCAGTCTCTCCATCTTCAACCGCAACTCCTACAGTCTACGCTCCAACGTCAGATTTCCGAAAGAGTCATCTTTCTTGCTCTCCCGCGCACTACCCTCTCCCAAGTTTCCCACGTCGCTCTCGTCTTTAGACTGATGACTCATGGCCTGTGCTCGCCTCTCCGGGTTTAAGTGGGGAAACCTCGTGTGCATAGGACACCTTAAAACTCAAGAAAGGCAACGGCACCGTTGAGATGTAAGAACACCAGAGGACTCACCACTTTTGAAGTTGCTGCTCGTTGCTCTCTCGTCTTGCCCGCCGTAAGACGCTCGACAGCGCTCGATGTCGCCGGGGTTGTCGCCAAACTGATGAATTGGGACGACCATTGCTGGACAGCTTGTTTCCTCGGGTCGATAGCTGCCGCACCGCAACCTCCTCAGCTCGGTGGCATGGCTCTTTGTTGGAACAGCCCATGCCTTGTATTTTGGTCTTGCGTGTTCTCAGCAACACGACGAACTCCTTAGTGTGCAGAGCGTTCCTTGTCGTCGACGTCTCGATCTTGTCTGACTGCACCAGTAAAACTCAACCTTCTGCCCACTCCCTTTGTTTCCTTGAACAGAGCTCTCTCAGCTGCGTAGCAGCTGTTGCTGTAGAAGGGATTGGAAGGTTGGTTGCTTGGTGTCCGTCTTGAATTGTCGTAGTTGCTGCTGCTTGTAAAAGGTGGAGGTCAGCGCCTTTCGATACGTTCAACAACTCGAGTTTATGTACAGAAATTTATTAACACATTTACAAGACACTTTCACCGTTTAAACCATCGCATGTTGCCTCGGCAGAGCCGATAGTGCAGAGCACTCCTTGCTACGACCAGAACCACCGCGAGGAGTCGGGAGCATGGTTTTAACCTCTCCGTTGCCCCTCGCAATTCTCCTGCCGGCCAACCAAACAATTCAGTCTGTTTACTGGACAGACTCGAACACAATTGTTCGCGTCCTCTCCTCTCGCTCTCTTATTCAAGCACTCGACCTCTCTGTCCGAGAGAGATGAAAGGACCTGCCTGTACACTACGTTCCACGAACTTTGCAAACGCACAAAATGATGGCGCCATTACGGCTGTAGACCCATTCCATTATTGCGCTGTCCAGCGTGACAGCCGTCCCACGTAGCTGGTTGTTAAAAGCGGCGACTGACCACAGTCTTCTTGCCAGAACGGGAGTCCTTGCGCCGGGATTATCGTCTCCCGAGAATTGGTTCTTTGGGAAGCGCGGCCTAATGCGACAAAGAAGACACAACCCTCTGGCCTGCGACACCGGACCTTACATCATCGTAGAAACGTGTTCGTGCTGCCGTGCCTACAAAGCGACGACAATTAAGTGTACAAATTCGCAAAGAGGCGAGCGCGTGGGCAATTGAAAATCGACGCCTTGTGTGAAGCCTTCATGCGTGCCGCCCCACCTCCTCTTTCGCGCACACGTAGGCTCCCTAGCGTTAAATAGACAGCTGTTATGTGGCTAAGGTACACTTTGCATCGAGGGGACCAGAGTTATTGTAAAATAAAGTTGAAAAAAGTTGAAAAAAGCACATACACGCAAAAGTCAGAATTCACAGGTCTCAATATTTCGACACCCTGCGTGTCCGATTTTTGTCCCTCTACCACACTTCGTGGCAAGGTTTCATGATACGCACACTTTTGTCGCAACGGTTTTCTTACGCGTCATAAAATCCAAGGGCTTGCGATATGGCTGTGCCTTCTGCTGTAGGAGGAGTCAGCTTCGAACCGTAGAGCATGGCCTCCAGAAGAGTCGAGGCCATGAGTGGAGGAGCACGTGCTCGGTGGTCTCCTGCTCGCCACCACAGGTTCTGCACACAGCCGTGAGTGTCTCATGAGCACAATCAAAACAATTTCAATAGTCAAGATTGCGCAGCGCACCCTCTCGAGCCCCGAAGAAGATGGCAGCACCGCACCTTTTGTAATACTGTGCTGTCTCTGTCGCGATGTCTGTCTTATTCTCCCAGTACATGTCGAGGGTATTCTCGGGAAGCATACCTTACTGCCACAATTCTTCCTCTGCTTCTCGTACACGAATGCCTTTTGCGGTGCCCGGCTCCAGGTATGGTTTCGATGTATTTCAGGAGACTGTATTTTCGCCCCAGGAACATTACTCATGACCTCCATTGAATGCGGATGCCCTTGATGTGTATAGAACGGAAGAACTTGCGTGGCCACTTTTTCTCTTTTATGGCCCGTCGCCGATCTTCAAACGCGATTTTGAAGAGTGATATTCGAACGATATTGAAACGTGAAATTCAAACGTCAGTCTCGAAGGAAGACCAACCAACATCCCCCTAGGTATCCGCCACGGCAACAAGCCCATGGCAGCCTAATGCTATTTGGCCCATATCCCTCTGCCTTCGCTCAAGCCAATTTTTTGTTGGGGTGACAGACAAACAACCGAGGTTGCGTAGGTGAGACCAGGCACGTGCATGGCCTTCCGCAGGTTGCGCACCATGTGGTATCGGCTGGAGCCCCACAGGCATTATCAACGAAGTATGCTGCAGGCATACTGTGCGGCTAGTTTTAGGTGAGATTCGTGTTGCCAGACGAGCTTCTTCAAGGTGGGCAGTATCACGCCAAAATAACGGTATTCCTCAAGCCTGGGCAGCTACTCGCACTTCGGTAACACGAGACCAGCCTCACCACACTCCCCTGAAAGCCAGAGCACCGCTGTTTTTTTGTTGATTGAAGGCCAGGCCTAAGGTGTCCAGGCGGTGTGCCGTTATTTGGACTAAATATTGCAGTTGCACCTCAATTTTGCCAACAGTGCGAGATCTTATACGAAAACAAGGCCAAGTGGTGGCGATATTGTCGGGGTGTCGTCGTCAAGGTGCACTCTAGGTTTAACTACACATCTGAATCAGAAGGGCATGCTCCAGATCTGCTGTATTGAGCATATATAACAATACGGAAAGAGAACTTCTAGTTATGGCCGGCAGAGCAAGGTCATGACCTCAAAGAGACGTTCGTCCCTTAGAGGTCATGTTACAGTCCAAACGCGGTACGCGTACAGCATGAACGCAGGCGTTGTCTGTGTGCGCTGCAGGCGACGCGCATCGGCGTAGCTGAGACGCGACGTCGGCGTCGGACAAGGAGCGCGTGCGCGGACCGGGGGTTATAAAAGGGGCGCCGCGTGTGCACTGCTCACTCTCTCTCTCTGGCCTTCGTTACGGCCGGTCGTGTCTGGCATAAAGGCGCGCCTGTACTCCTGGTTTGTTCACACTGTAAAGATGTAAGTAAATTATTGTTGTTCTACCTAAGGAGCTTCGCGAGAATTTCCGCTGCCGCGGCTCCTGGACGGCCGCCTGAGCCATACTCCTCTGTCACATCAATCTTTGTTTGAGATTACGCTGTATTGGCACGGCATGCGTGCGTGTTCCAGCAAAGTTAGTTTCAACTGTATTGACCGTGTAGAGCCGGCGCCGTAATTCAAGCCACGCAGGAAGCACATTGAGGTCTTATATGCGAGAAAGGAGGTTTCCGTGTAGTACGTTGTCGTAAGCCATGGACATGTCCAGAAAACAGGAGATTAGCCCGCGAGATTCCCTGTGTGCTATCTAGATGTTTTGTCGCAGGAAAAAGAGATTACGCTCTTCTCGCTGCTGATGACGGAAGCCAATTTGCAGCTCTGTAAGGGGTCCCTGAGTTTCCACCGATCCACTCATCCATCTATTCCTGACCTGTTTGAAAAGTCGGTATAGCATACTGCTGACGGGGAGCGGCCTGTAATCTTGCAGCTGTTCGCTGTTGTCCTCTCTCTTGGGAACGGCGCCAGTCACCTGGTATGGGGTCCTCTTATAAATGCCGGTGAAGACGGAAGACAAGGATTCCCTTGCTTTTTGTTCAAGCTATTTGACAAGCTCAGGTGGAATTTCATCCAGTACTTTGGTGCTTAGAACTCTAGTGCTGGACATAGCTAGGTCGATTGCCAAACGGGACACCTTCCACTCGCGCTTCGCAGTGGCACTGTTGTCCATATCACGGAGTTTCCACGAGGTTGGATTGGCGTTCTCTGCAGTTCTTGCGACGAGTTCTCATACATTCGCTGCTAGGAGGTCACCAGGTGTTCTTCGAGGTCTCTGACAGTTGCATCTGTTTCGTCTTGGAGAGTAGGAATGGGGGCTTTCCGATTGAGAGCGGAAATATTTGTTCAGAATTTTCGTTGCCTGTTATTGTCGGCTTTTGTAATTGCATGCAGATGTAATTGGTTGCTTCCCGCAATATTATCTTGGATCATTTGCATCATGCCTCTCTTGCAACACGAGAATTCCTACCACGCATGTTGGCATTCGTCGGCCTTCAAGCGCTATATTGCATATCGATGAGCTTGATTAGCCTTGCGACGTGCTCGAAGTGCCCTGTTCACCTGTTGGTCCCCCCAGGCCTTAGGTCTGGTGCCACCTAGGGATTTGACTCGATTCTCATAGGGACACCTATAGCGTCGCAGATCTCCCACAAAGTCCTCACATGTGGTTTGCCGCACGTGTATGTCATTCTCTTAAACATCCTCTGCCACTCGTTCAAAAGACGTTGCCGGTAAGTAGAGCTTAGCTGACCTGCGCTATTCTCTCTGACAATTTTAAAGGGCGGAAGTATAGAAAGTCAGGGCAATGCGATTGTGGTCGCTACCCATACTATATCGCTTACTCTCGTTCACATGTATTTTTGTCAGGTGTGCTGATAGATTCGGTGATGTGAAGAATTAATCTATTCAATACTGCCTTTTCTGGCGTTCCATGTAATCTAGCCCACGTAGTCGGGGCTGAGGTTCGCTACTTCAAGGGACAACGTTTCTGCTAGCTGCAGCATAAGTCCATTCTTATGGTCTTAGAAGCCATCGATGCTTTGGACATGCCCGCTAACGTCTCCCGGAATATCTATATGTTGGATCCCCAGCACTGAATGTCTTCAGCATTACATAAAGTGATGTATCCGTTCTCAGCACATTATCCTGGATCAGCATTGAAGTTAATGACAGCAACAAGCACTGGTATGCTCAAGACAGCCCCTATCACTTACTTGTGGTTTTACAGGAACCTTTTCTTTCTTCCATATGCTGTCAATGTCATTCGGCCACAAGATGCCTAGTTCCCTTCCTTTGCGAGAGCCGGGCTCCTTGTTGCATCCCGCCTTTTGCCAATTCGGGTGTACCGGTGAGTCCTCTAGTCCGAGGAGGTGAGTTTCTGCAATAGCTTATTCTTACTGTTTTAAGAACCGTCCAGAGATGGCGCAACCACCGCCTGCTTATGTTCTCCAGTGCTTATGTTATGTTCTCCAGTGCTTATGTTTTCCTCCTTCGTCTCTCTGAAAGATGAACTGAAAAATCAAGTAGCGTCGGGCCCTCTGGTTCGTTGGATGCTCCCCCGCCTCTGAAAATTCTCACTCTGAATTCCTACATTCATGTAGCCACACCTATTCCTGTGGCCCAACGCCTATTTAACACACCTAATGCCCGTCAACAAATGCCCAGCGTTTACTCGGCCAATTGAATAAGACATAACCAAACAGTGTCATATTCTTGGGTTCGAGCATTTAGTATAGCTCTTTCGATTTGTTGTGTTTCCGCCGTCCGTGCATATTAAGACAGCTGACAGACGCGCCGGCCTACTTTTTACGTGTAGGTGGCAACGTCTATTAATTACGCTAAGTTTAGAAGCATGGCGGGTTGTTAGAGCAGATGCGGCCAATGCAGAGCTACTTCTTGGTGGATCACGTCTCCCACCATGCGGAAGAGGTCAGGGTGCGCACTGTGGTTTGCTGGACACCATGGGCCCATTGCAGGATAGGTTGTGGCCTCGTTTCGTGTCCATACGTGCGGAGCTTGGCTCGCTCACGGTAGGCACGGCTGTGTTCTTTGTGTCGGTGGATGCGCCGTGTTAATCAAGTTCATCGCCTGGGGAATGTCCTGGAAGTTGCTTCTTGTCTCCCTGTGTCACGTGCTGTCAGTAGCGGTTTCCATACACTAGATTGCAGGGGTTTGTCTTGCATCTCCCATGCCGGTGAAGCTACCTACGGTTCGACTTTTGTTTAGGGTTTCGGTTGGGCTCTCCTCCACTTTTTTGAGGCACCTGTATTATTTAAAAAAGGGCATTGCGGTCGGGCTAGTTGGGTAGCAACATGGCGCGAGGTAGCCGGCAAGA
Source organism: Rhipicephalus annulatus (assembly GCA_013436015.1). Taxonomy (NCBI): domain Eukaryota; kingdom Metazoa; phylum Arthropoda; class Arachnida; order Ixodida; family Ixodidae; genus Rhipicephalus; species Rhipicephalus annulatus. Next base: position 70,774 of record WOVY01003989.1, read on the forward strand.
ACTGGATACCGTTTTGAGCTAGTATTTTTTCACCTGTCAGTATATCGAATAGATCAACAAAGGTCGCCTTTAGTGCTCCAAATAGCTGCCTAAGCTCAGGGTTGAGAAGCATTGCTTTTGCCCGTATCGCTCTGCCTGTAGTTGTCACTTCAGAAACGGAGAATATCAGCAGTGTCTGAAAAAGTGGGGCCATATTCTCCCGTATAGCCTGGGCATTATCTCCTGGTTGTGATCCGTTAGGCATTTCCTGTACCCCAGCTTGCGGGACCACCAGCCCTGACCTGTGGCTTTCGCCTTCACCATGTGACGTCAGATCAGATGCTGCAGCTCTTCGATGGTTGCCTTATGCAAGACCTTCTGCGCTAACTTCACAGTATTAGTCCATATTCGTCAGAGTGCACCCGCATATCGTGGTGCGTCTTACCATCACCGTTGATGAGCACCTGAGGTGGAGAGTCTGGCGCAGCATGTTTGCTGTCCAGTTGTCATGCTTTCTTGATGTTGGTATGAGGTCGGCCACCAGCTTTGGCGCCAGTGCATTCGGCTTCTGTCCGGTGTGTTTTCTTCCACGTGTTTTTGTAATTGCGTGTTGCGGAGGCTTGTCCTTTAGGTGGTGGTGTGCCAACTTGAAAGCAATGTGCGAATTACCGCCTTGAGCAGCGACCGAAAAAGTGTGCACCGCCAAAACTGGCATACACACCGGCTACTGGACAACGCCAATGGAGAAAGCGCTAGCATTAAAAGCATGCCGATCAGGATTCTAACAATGAAATTCGAATCAACAGTAATAAAAATATAGCATAAACAGATTAGTGAAGAAACGAAAGAGAGGACAAATAAGAATGAGGTTTGATAAAAACCGGGAAGGCCACCCACATGCGCACTTTCTTTGTTCTTAGCACGACTTGTATGCAAATTGTGCCAAGCAGCCTTATTTTTTTGCTCAATGCTTCCATGAACTACCTCCCATTTTTTTCCAAAATGCAGCCCAGCTACCTGTATTTATACTCCACCATGTGGTCAGTAATTGACACGTATTTGAGAGTGTTGTTTTTCAAGACAAAAGTCATATACCTCCCGTGTTGTGAATGCCACTTAAGTTCACATCAGCCCGCTGAAACCTAAACGCAAGTGTTGCAGTGTCATAAAAGCCTGAGCCTGTGCACGTAAAGGAAGGACAGAGCTTTGCAGCACAAATTTTGATCTGACGTCCTCAAGTAATGGAAATTTAGCATTCATTATTGCACATATACGAATAGAATTTCTAGTAGGCGTACGAAAACTTCAATCAAGTTTTCAAAAAGTATTACTTCACAATAGGTGTCGTGCCAGCAAGATGTTGCTTTTAATCTAGAATGAAGTGCTTTGATCATTATGCCAAGCAGACGATCTGATTCTGCCTCTCTGGTGAAGGTAATTTTAAGTGTCACCTAAGAGAAACTGGCACACAAACTAGATGGAATCAGCTACAATCTTCAATATAAAGGGAAATGGGAATGCTCGCAAGTAAACACTACGTGGATAAAAAATTAAAACTAGGAAAGAAATTCAAAATGCAATCGGAGAAATTCGAAAAAAATAAAAAAAAACATTGATATCAGGGGTGAGCGGGAGTAATCGCATCGCGACTGCGTGTTTATAATCAAAGTTCGGAGTAGCCGCATAGCCGACACAAAATCTTCCGTCCCCTCCATTGTTCCCGATGCCCCTCATGCTACATTGAGACAGTCCTGGCAATATTTTTCTTGAGCAGTATTTGAGAGAGGCCTCCGGGACAATGTTATCCCCTGCACCGCCCGCGCGCGATGTAAATGGGCCAGCTGGTTTCATCTCTGATTGAGTAGCGGGACTGTAACACACACCTGGCGGTGCGCTTTCACCCTTAGGTAGAATATACCATGAGCGGGGATATGTTATCGATACGAAATTTGTATAAAATGTGATTGATATGTGGGGTTTGACGTGCGAAAACCACCATGTGATATAAGAGACGCCATGCTCCGTTAATTGCGACCACCCGGGGTTCATTAACGGGCACCGAAATCTGAGCACACGTGCCTACAACATTTTCTCCTCCATGGAAAATGCAGCCGCCGCCGCCGGGATTTTATCCCGTGACCTGCAGTTCAGCAGCCGAATATCTTAGCCACCAACCACAGCGGCGGGCTTATTTGTATAGAACGCCACATTGACAGCGACCGCACAAACAAAAATTCATCTGGAGTGCCAATATAATTATAAGCATTAAAATTATGCCAGATAACAGTGCGAGAAGTAATAAATAATTTGTGTAGAGCTTCAGCTTTACTAAAGAAAGAAACACATCTTGACTAGGCAAGGATAATAGTGAAAGTGCCCGAAAGGCGCTAGCACCAGTTCGCATATTTGTAGCACACGTTTCGATCTGATGCCCCTGTTTAATTGAAACTCCGCATTCGTTAATTTTCTTGAACGGGTGGATAGCGTTACTAAGAATAACGTGCTTATAGGCATAGAGAACTCATTCAAAAAATTTTTCTGTGACAGGACACGAACCTGCAATCTGTTGAGCCCTAACCAGACGCCTTGTTCACAAGGCCGTGCAGACGAGATAGCTGTGCTTATCTGTTGAAGTTTACTTTGTTTCGTCACCTAAGAAAAACTAGCTTCCACCACCACGGAGAATTCCCCATTTTCTCGATTGCGAACTTATTTGAATTCTCAGGAAATTCAAAAAGAAGAATGAAAGCCCATGTAAGTAAGAAAAATAAAATCAGGAAAAGAATTCTGAAATCAAAACCTGCTTCCTTAGTCTTTTTCGGTACTCTAACAAATCGCAGACTACTTATGCAATTTTGAATGAAGGATTGACTGACATAAAACTATTGTTACATTTGTAGATTGTTTTTTTATTTTCTCTGTTAGCGAAAGTGTTTCAATGAACAGTATATCATACCATTATGCATCAGCTATGTTAACATTAGGGCTTTTTTAAGTGCTGTCACTACTACTGTTTCTGCTGATAAAAACACGGTATTGCAAAATTTTCTGTGATTTGATGCACCCCACTTCAGTTTTGTTCGTAAATTTTGTGTGAGGTTACGTATCTTTCAAGACGTTCTTTTTTTTCTTTCGTATACGTGGCTGTGGTGGCGAGGGAAGTGACTTTCGGTCACTACCGTATAACGAGTGTGATAAGCGCACACGCAGGAGAGGCCACGATTCGTGAAGGAGGCGCTCTGTTGAGGTCACTACATTTAGAGCGCGCCCAGCGGCAGCCCGTCGAACAATCTCTTTACTGATAACGAAAACACGCTAAAGTTTCGGAGCTCTGAGGGCCGCGAAACGGTGTATAGTGTATATAAATGGTTTGCAGTTACTGTCCTCCACAGCATGCGCTCCGCGGTGTAGCGGGCTGGCAAAAGAGAGGATGCTGGTTCAAAGCCATGCGGCAGAATATTTCCTTCTCGTTTTTTTTCGAATCTGTGAGTTTATATATTCATGACACAGACAGAGCTAAAGTCAAATATAAACGTGCCAATATTTATTTCAATGCAAGGTGCTCGTAAAGAGGACTGGGCAAGAACTTCGTCAGCCTTTCTTGATGCGCGAGATCTTTTCTGCAGGTTGAATGAAGCATTTGCTTCTCTCCCGGAAGAGCATCGTCCCGATTCTCTGTTACAAAATGTGCGGTGTATACAGTTGACGTATCATGCAACTGACTCAGTGCAATATGGCTTCATCCGCACAACTTGTACGATGTCTGATTTCTGCTAGCGAGTTCGCGAGGAACTGTCAGAGATGACCGCATAGTCCACGTCATCTAGGCGCCGTACAACATTGTAGAAAACAAAGTACCTATTCGGTAACTTTTCAGGGAAGCCGCGTCGGTGAATTGAACTCCAGACCCATACTTTCGCGCCTGCTGATAAGTGAGGTATTGGTGTCGCAGGTTATAAGTTATAACGTTGTGCGTTGTAACTCTGCTGCCAGGCGATTCACACGCCACAAGCTGCCGCGCCTCTTCAGCTAGTTGGGTAAAGGCTTGAGCATACGTGTCTGTATCGTCGAAGTCGTGCAGCAACATGACATCAAGCATTGTCGCCACTTTTTGGTCATGAAGAAGACTAAATGGCGTGCTTTGTGTAGTTTCTTGCTGCGCCGTATTATAGGCGAATGCCACGTATGGTAGAACATCGTTGCAATTTTTATGACCGACGTCAGTGTACATATTCAGCATATCGGCAATCGTCTTGCTGAGGCGTTCTGTTAAGCCATTGGTTTATGGGTGATAGTAAATAGTTTTTCGATGCGCTGATCCACTGAGCTGAAGCACTGACTTTAGAAGCATAGCCGTGAAAGCGGTACCTCTGTTCGTTATTATAATCCTAGGAACACCATGTCACAGAAGGAAATTTTCAATGAACACTCTTGCTGCTTTTACTGCGATGCAGCTTGTTTCTGTTTAGAGCAAATGGCACGGTGGACACTTGAACAGGTTGCAACGATCCGGCTGGTTTTAAAGGTGGTGATTTTCGTCACTCACAACTGAGGCACGCGCGGACGTAATGCTTTACGTTGCCTGGAATCTTTGGCCAGTAGCACTTCTGGTGGATTCTGGCTATTGTGCGCGTGTATCAGAGGTCGCCGGAGGTTGGCTCATCATGGCAAGAGCTCAGGGTCATATCGTGAGGGCATGTCGTGACGACAAATAAGTGGGCACTTCCGCAAGATGAAAAGTTCTTGTATAGGACACCGCTGCGCTAGCAGAATGACGGCAGGCTTCTTGCAATTATCTTCGGAACGCTTGCAGACTGGGCGTTAGGAGAATTAATAAGAGGAAGCAACTGGCTGTCTTCTTCTGCTTGGACGAAATGGTTGCCGAGTGGACCACTCTTAAAAACGCCATGTCGCCCTCTTCTAGAACAACGTCTTGCTTTATAAGTGACAAGGATAAACAATCCACATCTGAGTGCTGTTGTCCCGACTTATATAAGACCGTCATATCAAATTCTTGTAAGCGTATATACCAGCGTGCTATCCGAGCAGATGGGTCCTTCAACTTGGTCAGCTTCAAAAAGGAGTGGGGGTTGCCGACTACGTGGAAGGGACGGCCGTAGAGGTTTAGGAAACCTCAAAACAGTCCAAACTACACCAAGACATTGCTTTTCCGTTGTGGAATAATGAAACTTGTCACAGAAAAGCGTCCTTCTTCCATACGCCATCACTCGCTCAGCTGAGTCTTGCCACTGGGCGAGTACAGCGCCTAAACTTACGTTGCTGCCATCGGTGTAGCTCATAGTACGAGCGTACTCGTCAAAGTGAGCAAGTTCAGGTGGTGTCTGCGGGCGCTGTCGTAGATCATGAAATGCTCATTGTTGCTCACCACCACATAAAAATGGAACACTGTTTCTCGTTATACGATTTAAGGGTGACTTTTTGTGCATGAAATTGACGATGAATCTGTGGTAGTACGTGCAGAGACAAGGAAAACGTGTCACGGCCTTCCTATTCATCGGAACCGAGAATTTTCTAACGGCATCAATCTTGGTGGGGTCCGGGCGAACACATTCATGGCTCACCACTTGTCTTAAAAACCGGAGTTTCTCGAAATCAAAATTACATTTCTCAGGTTTCAGCGTCAGGCCAGCTGAACGCATTGCTCGAAATACTAACAGCAACTGTCTTAGACGTTCCTAGAATGTGTCTGGAAATCAATGAAGTCGTCGAGGTATACCATACACGTCTGCCACTTAAAGCCTAATAGAACGGTATCCGCCAGTCTCTGAAATGTTGCTGGAGCTGAGAACAATCGCAAGGGTAAGACTTTAAATTCGCAAAGCCCGTCAGGTGTTACAAAAGCAGTCTTTTCTTTGTCTCGGTCATCAACCTCGATTTGCCAATATCCGGTTTTCACGCCCATCCACGAGCAGAAGCGTGCATGCCTCAGCTTGTCAAGCGAACCGCGAACAGCGACAATGGGTATACGTCTTTCTTATCACGCTGTTCAGCTTGCGGTAGTCCATACAGAAGCGTAAGCTGCCGTCTTTCTTCTTAACCAGCACTACCGGTGATTTCAAGGGCTTTCTTACGGCTGGATGATGTCATAGTCGAGGAATTTATCGGCTTGTTCTTGGATTGCTTCGCGTTCTTTCGGTGCACGTGGTATAGTTTTTTTAATTTGTCTTGCGGTCTCTTCTGTTATAATACGGTGCTTTGTAATTGGCGTTTGATTAACCCTCGAGGTAGAGGAAAAACAATCTTCGAACGGGCCGAGAACATCTAAAACTCGGCCTCTGCACTGGCGATAAATGCGTGCTCACGTCGACAGGTGGTGGTGCTGAAGCGGCTGGCGTCTCTGCCTGTTGCACTGAGAAGTACTCCCGGAATTCTGCAGTTTATTGATCGGTATGTTGGGTTCAACATCCCAAAACCACCACTGGAATATGAGAGACGCCATTGTTGGCCTCGGAAAATTTTGACTACCTGTGGTTCTTTAACATGCACCGCAATCTGAGCACAAAAGCTAGAACATTGTCGTCACCTTGGGAAATGCAGCCGCCGCCGCCGGGATGCGATCCCGCAACCGTCGGATCAGCAGCCGAGTACCTTAGCCACTAGACCACCGCGGTGGGGCATTCTACGATTCTCTCGAAGTATGCAACTGTGGTACCTTCGACAATGTGTCGATGCTCGTAGCTGAAGTTCGTCAACAGGGCCCCTGCTTGCCCAGACACTACACTTACGAGAGTTCTGGCAACAGCAATTTCGCGAAATAGTAAAAGCGTCGTTACTTGTTCCGCGACACCTACTCCAGTATAATGCATTTGACACGTGAGAATAATTGACAATGTCGTATCCGTGATGAAATCATGGCAGTCGGAGCCGTGGTCAACCCCGCCATACACTTTCGCAATAAAAGAGAATGCGTGCAAAAGAACAGGAAAATGAAAAATTACCAAAAAATATAAAAATTGCGACGAAGGTATAGATAGAGAGACAAAGTGATGTACGAATCAGTTTTTCGTCCCCGCCACGGTGGTCTAGTGGCCAATGTACTCGGCTACTGACGCGCAGGTCGCGGGCTCGAATCCCAGTTGCAACGGCTGCATTTCCGATGGAGGCGGAAATGTTGTTGTCCCGTGTGCTCAGATTTGGGTGCACGTTAAAGAACCCCAGGTGGTCTAAATTTCCGTAGCCCTCCACCATGGCGTCTCTCATAATCATATGATGGTTTTGCGACGTTAAACCCCACATATCAATCAATCAATCAATCAATCAATCAGTTATTGGTATCCAACATTGACATACTCTTGTCGATTCTTCCAAAGATATGCAAAATTGCGCTACTACCTATATTAATTTCCTAAACTCATTCATATTGCCGCGCCCGAAACAAAGAACGAAGGCGATGTGCGCGCCAACAGCCTCGTGAAAAGGGGGACTGAAGAAGACGACGTGCTTTTTGTTTTGCTCGCCTGCACTTGGCTCAGGCATAAAAACACACGCCGTCGGTTCTCGGACTCAACGTCTCGGTGCACTGCTTGCGTTGAACCGCGACACTAGTGGAGGTGCTGGGTTGCAAGCCTGCCGATGCTCAACACCCCATCTGGGAGCCGTTCATCAAGTCCCGCCACGCAGCCACCTGTTACGATACCAGTGCACCGCTTCAGTCGGCGGTTGCTAGGCCTATCTCCTGAGCTGACCTCCTTCGACGAACATTCTACCAGGTATTACGTACCTCTACCAATGGCCTCCGCTAGCCAGCCACAGTTGATCCAAGGGATACAAGGCAGCCCCGTTTCCAATCCAGCCCAGGTAACACTTCTTCAGCCACTTGTGCCTGATCGCTTCAGTGGTGCCCCACACGAAGATGTTGAAGATTGGCTTGAGCATTACGAACGCGTTGCCGACATCAACCAGTGGAATGCTCAACAGAAGCTCGCCCGCAGGTATTTCACTCTCGATGACGGCGCTCACACGAGGCTTGAGAATCGGGAAGGCCGTATATCCACATGGGATGACTTTCGTCAGCAGCTGATTGACACCTTTGCTAGCGTCGACCGTCGAGAGCGGGCTCAGCAGTTGCTCGAGTTAAGGCTTCAAAAACCTAACAAAACTGTGGCAATGTTTGCTGTAGAAGTGACGCGCCTCTGTCGTCGAGCTGATCCCAACATCTCCGAGGAGAAGAAGTTGCGCTACCTTATGCGTGGCGTGAAAGAACAACTGTTTGCTGGACTTGTGTGCAATGCCCCAACTACCGTGGTCGATTTTATAAGAGAAGCCACTGCCATTGAGCGTGCTCTGCACCAAAGATTGAGGCAATATGATCGCTCGTCCACTACCACCCCAATCAACGCCGCTTCAGTAACTCTGGACAATCAGGGCTCTCTACGTGACCTTATCAGAGATATTGTCCGCGAAGAAATGCAGAAGCTTTGGACTCCTCCAGTGGATACACCAGTGACCGCCGTTGCCACAGTCGTTCGTGACGAACTTAGGTACGCTTTTTCAGCAGCTGATCTCGATCGCGATCATTGTCAACTGAGTTACGCCGACGCTGTCCGCCGACCACCACCCGTCCCGCCCATTACATCATACTACCAGCCACCTACAGCCGCACCTTCGTCGCAACCATTGCAGGAGGCTTTCAGACGTCAGCCCATGTCTCCGATGTCTCCATGCCACCAGCCACCACTTGCCGCGCCTTACTCACCACCACGAGAGGACATAAGACGCCTACAATTTCGCAGAACGGACGCTTGGCGCACCGTCGATCGGCGCCCTCTCTGCTTCAACTGTGGTGGTGCCGGCCATATAGCTCGCTATTGTTGGTACCGTGACACATCGCTTCGCCCGTCTCGGCCAGGGTACAACGGTCGCCGTGCCAATGACGACTACATTGTTCGCCATGACGACCCTGGTTTTCGAGGACCTTCAACAACGTGGTCTCCCTATCACGAGTCGCCTCCTCATCGCCAGCCCAATTCCGCCCACAGGTCACGCTCTCCATCCCCTGCTCAGACATCATCACCGAATCGACGTACTTTTGCTGACCTTCGGGGAACAAGGTCGCCCAGCCCTTACTGGGGAAACTAAAGGCGGCGACCTCTCGGGGTAAGGTCGCAGCCCGACCACAAGACGATGAAAAGTCCCCAGTACTGCTGCGACAGAATGACTTGACGCCGACGAATATTAACAACGACGAAATGGTGAGCGCCGACCTCAATTTAATTATTGGCGGAGAGCAAGTGACGGCCTTAGTCGATACGGGTGCTGATTTTTCCATAATAAGTCGCAAGCTGGCTGATTATCTTAGAAAAGTAAGAACGCCATGAACAGGACCACATATAAGAACAGCGGGTGGTCAATTGCTGCTCCCTACTGAACGATGCACAGCAAGAATCAGCATAGGAGATACTTCTTTCGTCGCGACTTTTATTGTTCTCCCAGAGTGCTGCAGAGTTTAATTATAGTAATGGACTTTCTCAGGGAGCATGGCGCAATAATCAACATCCCGGAACGCGTGGTTTCATTATTCGAGAGTGCTCGTCTGACTGATCCTACATCACCGAAGCACAAATCCTTTCGTCTCAAAGACCACAATATAGTCGTGCCGCCTCGATCATGTATCCTCGTTTAAGTAGCATGTGACGTACCGTTCGACAGTGAAGAAGTCGCCGACCAACTAACCTCGCTGCTTTTCACTCACGGAATTTCCGTAGCACGAGGAATAGTCAATGTCACCGACGGCCGAACGAACTTGATGTTGACCAATTCCACCTCCGAGCGACGGCACCTTCCAAAAGGCACAACGTTGGCACATTTCGACGAGATCGCAGATGTTCATGACTGCTTTTCAGCACTCGAAGCAACACCTGCACAAGACCCACGTGACCTAGCACCTAACCTTGACGTCAGCCCTACTTTAACTCAGCAACAGCGGGAACGCCTGCTTGTGCTGCTAGACGAGTTCCACGACTGTTTTGCGTCGACCTCGAAAGTTGGCCGGACGTCCTTGACCAAGCACAGAATCATCACAGAGGACACGGCTAGACCAATCTATCAAAATCCGTACCATGTGGCTTCAAAAGAGCGAGAAGCGACAGAACAGCAGGTAACAAAAATGCTTGAAGACGACGTCATTCAGCCGTCGAAAAGCCCCTGGGAATCACCTGTTGTTCTAGTGAAAAAGAAGGACGGCAGCCTGCGTTTCTGTGTGGACTATCGAAAGCTAAATCAGGTTACAAAAAAGGACGTGTACCCGCTTCCCCGCATAGATGATTCGATTGACAGGCTTCGAAACGCACGTTACTTCTCTTCCATAGACTTAAAGAGTGGATATTGGCAAATTGAAGTAGACCCCAGGGATCGTGAAAAAACGGCTTTCGTGACGCCAGACGGACTGTACGAATTTAAGGTTTTACCATTTGGCTTGTGCTCCGCTCCTGCTACTTTCCAGCGTCTCATGGATACTGTTCTCTCTGGCCTTAAATGGAGAACCTGCCTAGTATACCTTGACGACGTCATTGTGTTTTCTACAACGTTTTACGAACACCTTGAACGATTGCAAATGGTCTTGCAGGCCATACGGGCCGCAGGCTTCACGCTCAAGCCGGAGAAATGTCACTTCTGCTTTGAGGAACTGCAGTTTCTTGGCCATGTCGTCAGTTACGCAGGAGCTTGTCCAGACCCCGAAAAGTTGCAGCCGTAGAACAGTTTCCAACACCATCAGAAAAAAAGGCAGTGAGGCGTTTTCTGGGTTTCTGTGTATATTATCGGCGATTTATTCCAGATTTTGCACGCATTGCGTCACCTTTAACTTGTCTTACGAGGGATGACGTTGCATTTGTTTGGGGCGACGAACAGGAAGATGCTTTCAATGACTTGCGGCAATGTCTACAGACGACCCCCGTGCTTGCCCATTTTGAGGACACAGCCCCTACAGTGCTCCATACTGACGCCAGCAATGTTGGCCTCGGAGCTGCGCTTGTACAGCGCCAGGATGACGAGGAAAGAGTGATCGCTTACGCAAGCAGAACTCTATCACGCACAGAAGCAAATTACTCGACCACTGAAAAGGAATGCCTCGCCGGGATGTGGGCAGTTATGAAATTTCGCCCACATTTGTACAGCCGCCCATTCAAGGTTATCAGTGACCACCATTCGTTGTGTTGTTTAACAAGTCTGAAAGATCCTTCCGGGCGATTGGCACGCTGGAGCCTAAGACTACAGGAGTTTGATATAACGATGGTGTATAAGTCGGGAAAACGACACACGGCCGCCGACTGCCTATCTCGATCACCAATAGAGTCGGCTGCTGCTTTTGATGAAGAGACAGCGTTCCTCGGAATCCTCGACACGTCAACTATCGCAGATCACCAGCATGACGATCCTGAGCTACTTGGCTTGATTACTTATTTAGAAGGACGAAGCCAGAATGTACCCAAAGCCTTTACAAGAGGACTATCGTTGATCTGTCTGCGAAACAATGTCCTTTACAAAATGAACTTCTCGTCAGACGAGTCTACCTACCTGCTTGTCGTTCCTACCACTCTTCGTACTGAGGTGTTGCAAGCGTGCCAAAACGAGGTAACGTTTGGACATTTAGGCTACACGCGCACACTGAGCAGAGTTCGAGGGAGATATTACTGGCCTAGACTCACTGCTATCGTGAAGCATCATGTTCGGACCTGCCTCGATTGCCAGCGGCGCAAGTTACCTCCAACGAAACGAGCCGGTTTGCTACAACCTGTCCAGATCCCGACAACGCCATTTGACTAGATCGGAATGGACCTTTTGGGCCCACTTCCCACCTCTGGTGTTGGTAACCGCTGGGTTATAGTGGCGACCGACTACCTTACTTTCTACGCCGCGACAAAAGCCATCCAGAGAGGCACAGCAGAGGAGGTAGCCTGGTTCTTCATAGAGAACATTGTGCTGAGACACGGTGCGCCATCGATCGTTATAACACATCGCGGGACCGCATTCACGGCCGCGCTTTTAGATCACGTGTTGGTGCCCAGCGGTACTATTCATCGCAAGTCGACAGCTTACCATCCACAAACCAACGGGTTGACCGAACGACTTAACAAAGCTCTGGAAGACATGCTTTCAATGTATGTGGACTTCGAACACAAAAACTGGGATGAGATTCTCTCTTACATAACGTTCGCATACAATACTGCGAAACAAGAAACCACACGGATGACCCCATTCAGCCTTTTTTACGGACGAGAAGTAAGAACGATGTTAGACGCGATGCTGCCACACGAATGCGATGACAACGAAACGAGTGCTGACGCGTTTACTCCACGCGCAGAGGAAGCCAGGCAGCTCGCACGTCTGCGAATATACCAACAGCAAGAGTACGATGCAGGCCACTATAACCAACGTCATACACCTGTAACGTACGAAACCAGGGACAGGGTATAGATGTGGACGCCTGTACGAAGATGGGGACTATCCGAAAAATTGCTCAGAAAGTACTTCGGACCTTATCGAGTGCTGCGACGACTAAACGACGTTACCTATGAAGTCGTCCCGGATACCCCAAACTGTTCAAGGCTTCGCCAGCACCGACCTGAGCTTGTGCACGTAGTGCGCATTAAGCCATACGTCGGCGAGTGACTCTGCGAGGCACCGTGGCTTCTACAAAGTGACTTCTTGCGCAAATTACTGTCTCAGCTATAGCACCGGGGCGAGGCTCTTTTAAGGGGAGGCAAATGCCGCGCCCGAAACAAAGAACGAAGACGATGTGCGCGCCAACAGCCTCGTGAAAAGGGGGACTGAAGAAGACGACGTGCTTTTTGTTTTGCTCGCCTGCTCTTGGCTCCGGCATAAAAACACACGCCGTCGGTTCTCGGACTCAACGTCTCGGTGCACTGCTTACGTTGAACCGCGACCATATATTATCATCGTTTGAGCACGTCAGCCTAAATCCAGTTTAGTTCACATTTATTATAGCCGACACTGTTCCACCCTTTCACGGTATCATAAGTTCTTTAACGAGAACCTTAAATACTGTCCATAAATTGAAGAACTCCACTTTAATTCCCATCACACCGGTCGTGAACCAATGGTTGCACGTCCACGTACCCGAACTTCCCACTTCTCTGCCTCGTTCATCTCAGGTAGTGTCAGAGACTACAATACCTTTTCTGCTCACATTCTCGTCATTACCTCCCCATCCTTGTTTCAAGATTGTGTAATTATTCAATATGAAAATATTGTGAAAATATCGTGAACAATTTTTATCGCACCCCTTATGTATTGTCTCCTGTGAGTGGCCCTTGAGGTAAATGAACTGAACGGAACAGAACAATTAGACATGGCAAGAGCTTAAAAAGCGGCTGAAAACTAGCAAAGCGATAGCGAAAACAGCTTGTCTTGCAGCCATTCTGGTATCTGCTTCCGTGTCGTAGGCAGCGTCGTTGTTTGAGAGCCAAAAATAACCGTCATTGTGACAGAATGTCTATTACTATGCAAACAAAAGAAAGAATAAAATATTCTGGTAGAGTGTTAATCGAACCCAGGTGGTCTTTGGTGAAAAAAGCTGTCCACCAGAGACCGCCTTTTTATTGAAAGTGCTAAAAAATACTACAGAAGTAACTTTCACGCATGTAAACTTCCTTGACCAATGCGCAGATTCCCGCCAGGTGTCAAAACGTATGATTTTAGCGATGACTTCGTGTTTCAGAGGCCTATAATTTACAATGCGCTGTAATATTCTATACATCGATGGCTCCAAAAGCATCAACAAAGTGAAAAGCTGCGTAGAATGTTGGGTTGTCTTATAAATATGCGTGGTAGGCCATTTGCCGATTCGTAAAGGGAATAATTGTGGCTAATCCGCTCTTCAGCCGTACTTGAAGGATGAATATTAGGATAATCTGATACGGCCGATGTCATGCTGACAGTCATGCGTTCCTTTGAAGCGCCATTGATTCATGCACGCAAAAGGGAATCCGGATGTTTACACAGCGACACACACTACGCCCGATCAGGATCGAAGCTGAAGCGTCCACCAAGTTTTTTTTATGTGTGCCCGGTGCATTTTTTGTGCTTTGCGCATCTTAGATACAGTCCAATAGGCTTTCCTGGCACGAAACTTGTTTAAAACAACAAATGGTTGAACTACTTTGATGTACAAAAAAGAGGATAGTGACAACAAAAAGGAAAATGACAAGTTGAGATGCCGTGGTGTCTGCGAGTTTGGTGTATGCCATAATAAATATATCCAAGTGACCACCACGTCGAATCTCAATTCTTTTATTTGAGGAATATAATCTAAGGAAAAGGAGAACTAATTTCTCAATAGGCCAACATCGTGAAGAAGATGTACGGCGTGCCAATTACGACGATCAGCCCACACACTCAGAGTCACGAAGTCACTCGGCGGCACCAGTGCGATGAGAACAGCAGCCGGATCTACAGGGGCCGGAGAGGATTTGAGGTCGACAGCGAGGAGCTCGGCCACTTACAGCTGTCAGAAGTATCCACACCTCTTGGGGTCATGGATATGTCCTGCGTGATGCACACAATGAGCCCCGGTGCACTTCAAAGACAGCGTGCTGGTTGCTCACCTGCACAGATTGACTGCTTCGACTCTTGTCCTGCTCAACTTGAACGAAGGTTGACCGTGCATTGAGGGTGCCGAACGTAAACCAGGGGCGTCCTTCCATGGACGGGCAGAGCAGATTTTGCTTGCTCTTGATGCATGACGGTTGCTCTGGAAGAACAAGCCTTACCGCCAGACGATGTCGAGGTGATAGAGATCCTCTCTTCATTCCAGGTGAACGCTCGTGCTTGTAATCACCGAGTCCGACGCCAAAAAAAACGAGAACGGTTTTCTTATCCAACGAACTGCTGCCTACCGAAATGGCGACGGCATCGGCGTCTTGGAACGGCGTGAGGACACGGGACCTACAATTCTTTCTCGTTGTTGAAAAGATCTAGATTGACACTGAAGAAGACAACGTAAAATCTTATGGTATCGTTCACAATAAAGATTTGCAGGGAGTAATAACTTTTTGGCATTTAAACGTTTTTGGTGGACAGATATTGATCTTGGCTTTTCACTGTAGAGCTGTCGAACCTCAAAAACAGTACATTACTTGCGAAGGAATTTCATCAGCATCATGGGCCAGCACACGTTCTCTTCAGCCTCTTCTACTTATCTCCCCAAACACGTGTGCTTATTCATCCAGAGGGAGATGCATAAACTCTGAAGGGCAAGAGAATGAGTGCAAAGGGTGGAAGATATAAAGAAAAATAGTAACGCTATTTCAAACATGCTAAGCTGTTCTCGTGCCAGGGTCTGTTTGTTGCGAACAAAAGTATTTAGTCATCATCACGAACTAGTAGTCTTTCTTATCTCTTTTTATGTACTTCTTTGTCTGCGTCTACTTCACCTTGTTTTTTCCCAGACCACATTTCAAGATGATGTATAATATTATTAAAACATAAATTTGACCCCCCCCCTCAAGAAAAAACAAAGGACAAGTCTCGCGCCACCCGGCCCATTCGCTCATTTTTCCGGCGTGGTATGTAATAACGCTCACAATCAATGAGGCCAACGATAGATAGATAGATAGATAGATAGAAGGTCGCTGCAGTTCACTAAGAAATGCTTTTCATTTATTAATATCTGGGGCTTCACTTCTTGGAACCACCACTTGAATAAAAGACCCTAGATCTGTGCTCCGGTATTTTTAGCCATTCAGTACCCGGGCCTCTAACATTTCGCCTTTATTTAGGTGCAACCAACATAACGAGGACCGAACTCACAACCTACGAGTCAGCAGCCGAGCACCTTGACAGATAAACCACCGCGGCGGTGGCTTTGGGACGTTAAACCTCAGCAATAAACGTTCTGGTAACTGACTTCGTTCTACAGTGAACTTGGTCATAAAGTAATGCACGAATATATAAATCAGTAGTCTAAAAACTGTTCTCTGATTCGCATATTTCTTCAGAATGGAATACTTTTGTAGATGTAGTCTTTAAAAATAAGGGGATCTTGAAGCTTGGCTTTTGAGAGCTGAAAGCGACAGCGATATCGTTTACCCAGAGCGTACTTAAACCACTTAGTGCACACTTTTCATCCTGTGTTGGTACTAGAAAAATTCAAGTTATAGATTACTACAATGTACTCGAGAAAGCTGCGAGTGGCTTGTGTTAGGGAAGCTCTCGCATATTGTTGCATTCTGTGTAATAATTGGTATCACGCTTTAAACCACGAAATGGTATGCAGGTGAAATTTTTAGAACGTTATTGCACCTGCTACGTGTTGTGAGGGGAATACGTGCACTCTATTTTCAATGTGCCTCCAAGCAAACGCAGGGCTGTGTGGTACTGGACACTTGCTCGCCACGCAAATGGCCTGGATTCAATCCACACTCAGACTCGGAAACATTTATCATATATGTAATTACATTTTTCTCGAGTTTTCGGACCCGCATAAGATTATTTTTCGCTCACACTGACAGCGACACCAACGCCAACGCCTTTCCTCTATGTTTTCTCTGTGAAAGGTTTCAGTGTTTCTAGCTAGTTTATCTCTTGTTTTTTTTCTATTTCAAATATTTTTATTAGTAACATTGTGTGGTGGTGGCGCTTCTCGTATCGCTTGTTAAATGCTTTTCACATGCGAACCTTTGTTGATAATTGACTGGGCGCATTTTGCTGTGCGTATATGAAAGTGTCGATTAGGCAAAATAAACAGTTGGCAGTGAGGGCAGTGTGTCGTGGCTGTTTCTCGGATGGATCCGTGAGTGACTGTATGAGTGTTTGTAAGAGTCAAAGTTGCGCTTACGTTTTTACAGTATGAGGAATAACAAACTAGCCGAACAACAACTGTTATTCAGCTGCATTTCGGTAAATGGGCAATGGTAGAGACTCGTGTAGAGTGCAATAGCAGTACTTGGTAAAGATCGACAGATGGTCAAGTTTTTGGGAACCCTAAACTTCGACGTTTTTCATAACCGTATTACGGTTTTGGGACGTAAAAGCTCGCATACAAAACAAAACAGTTCATTTCTTTGTTTTGCCTGTATTTTGTTTTTTTCCTGTTGTGTTTATGTATAGTCTTCAAATTTGATTATTCATATTTCCTTCGTTTTTTAAAAAAACCTTCTACCTATATCCTAATCTTTCTTGCTATATCTATCTCTCTTTGTCTGTGTTCCTTTCTAAGTTGTTTTAGTCTATTTTACAGGTTCTCTTTCAGTCTATCTGTTTTCCTCTCCTCGACACTCTTTTTTTTTTGTTTTTCCTCTCTCACTTTTTCTCTTTCCTTCGGGTCTCTGTTTGTTTATTTATATTTGCCTTTTTGTTAAATACTTTGCCTTTCTTTTTTTAGTTTTTGAACTTTCCTTCTCTTCTCTTAATCTCTCTCTGTTTCTAGCTCCGTTTTTTTCTCTCCTTCTCTGTTTCTTTTTGGTTTTCACTTTCTGTATCTTGAGGGGGGCGGTCTGCTATTTTCTCCCTCTTTCTCTTTCTTATTCTGTCTTTCTAATTATTTCTACTGACCTTTATTTTGATCACCTTTTATATTTTTGTACTTCACAACCCTCTTTTTTCTCTTTCAGGTACTGGATATCTCGCCTATCAAAGTTATTGCATACCACGCCGGAAAAATGAGCGAATGGGCCGGGTGGCGCGGGACTTGCTTTGTGTTTTTTTTTGGGGGGGTCAAAATGATGCTTCAATAATGTTATACATCATCATCAAATGTGGTCTGGGAAAAAAAGAAGGTGAAGTAGACGCAGAGAAATAAGTACATAAAAAGAGATAAGAAAGACGACTGGTTCGTGATGATGATTAAATACTTTTGTTCGCAACAAACAGACCCTGGCATGAGAACAGCTTTGCATGTTTGAAATAGCGTTACTATTTTATGTTCCTCATGTTCCTCCCCCTGCACTCATTCTCTTGCCCTTCAGAGTTTATGCATCTCACGCTGAATGAATAAGCACACGTGTTTGGGGAGATAAGTATTTTATTTATTTTTTATTTTTTATTTATAAATACTGCGATCCTTCAGCTGAAAGATCATGGCAGGGTGGGAAAAAAATGTTCGAGAATCGGTACATACAAAAAAATAATGAAAACACAATAAATCGTACGATTTGAATATACAAGGCGAAGGTTCACAAACGCTTATTTCAACAAATTTTTCGAGTAACATAACACATAATAACGTAACACGTAGAATACGGGTTATAGACTAACACAATAATTACAATAAAACAAATAATACAATGCAATGTGTAGTGATGGTTTAGGCGATGCTGTTTTCAAACAATGACAGTTTCTTCTGTAAAACGACATCATTTGTCAGGCTATTCCAGTCATTAATAGTTCTAGGGAAGAACGAATACTTGTGGCAGTTAATCCGTGAAGGTAAAGGAGTTATCGTTTTACTATGTCGCTTGCGAGTTGCGTAACCGGAAGAATACCGAAGAATGCCTGCATTGTCAACATTTAAATGACCATTTATTAATTGATAGAAAAACTTAAGCCGGCAAGTGCGGTTTCTGTCCACAACGGGTTGCAGACCGCTTTTTACCAATAATTCAGATACGGATGTTCTACCATAGGAGTTATAAATAAAACGTAAGCCCTTGTTCTGCACTTTTTCTAATTGATTAATATTACGTTTAGTGAATGGATCCCATATTATTACAGCATATTCCAACATTGGACGAATGAGTGTTTTATATGCCAACATGCGTACAGACGGGGTAGAATATTTTAAGGATCGCTTTAGAAAAAAAAGTTTCCGTAGACATTTACCTGTAGTTGTATCGACGTGTTTGTTCCAGTTTAGATCATTAGTTATCCATACTCCAAGGTACTTGTATTCAGCAACTTCTGTAAGATTGACGCTATTTGTGCCGTACTGATAACATAAAGGATTTTTCTTTAGTGTTATTTTCATATAAACAGTTTTGTTGTAATTAATTGACATTTGCCATTCCTGGCACCAAGAGACGACCTTGTTGAATTGATTATTGAGCCTTATCTGATCTCCAGCAGTTGATACCTTCGTGTATAATACACAATCATCAGCATAAAGCTTTACACTTACAGAAAGGCCATTCATTATATCATTTATATATAATAGAAAAAAAAGAGGTCCGAGGACCGAGCCCTGAGGTACGCCGGAATCCACAGGTAGTTTGCTGGAACAACTGTCATTAAATGAAACAAATTGTTGCCTGTTTTCAAGATACGCTCGTATCCATACTATAAGTTTCGGATTTTTCAAGATATATTGCAATTTATGAAGTAATTTTTTATGCGAAACTTTATCAAAGGCCTTTTGGAAGTCCATAAAAATGGCATCTAGCTGTTCACCTTCATTTAGTGCGGTAGCAAAATCATGGATGGTTTCAACCAGCTGTGTAGTGGTAGAATATCCACGTCTAAATCCATGCTGCGCTTTTGTTAGTACTTTGTGTTCATCAAGAAATGTAACAATCTGTTTGTGAATTATGTGCTCGAGAATTTTACAAGCTGTAGAGGTTAACGAAACTGGTCGATAATTCTTTATTTGAGTTTTATCACCTGCTTTGTGTAGAGGCTTAATTCGGGCAATCTTCCAGTCCTCAGGGAGTACACCTTCGTTCAAAGACCTAGTATACAACACACACAAATATTTCGCGCACCACTCTGCGTACCGTTTTAAGAAGGCATTCGGTATCTCATCTGGTCCAACAGATTTCTTAACATCCAGATTTAGCAATAAATTAAAGATACCCTCTTCAGAAATAGTGACATCTGATATTGGTGGTAGGTTCGCATCGAAAGGTGGGAGATGATTATTATCTTTTGTATAGACGCTGTTGAAATAGTTATTAAAGGCCGTACAGACAGCTTTTTCATCACTCTCTAATTTTCCATCTAAAAGAAATACATCGGTAGAGCACGTGCCCGGAGTGACCTCTTTCCAAAATTTTCTTGGACACGTTTTAATAAATGACGGCAATTTTTCATTAAAATACTTTTCTTTGTCACGAAAAGATTTTTCTTTAACTTCTTCACGTATATTGCAAATAATTGTTTTTAAATTAGGACTGTTAGCCTTGTTCGACCTTTTTTTTAACCGTTTCAGCTTTCGCTTCAGCTGTAACGTCTCTCTTGTTATCCAGGGATTGTGATTCTCTACTTTCTTTGTAATTAAAGGGATAAAACGCTGCACACAATCTTCAATCATTCTCTTAAAGCAAAGCCACAGTTCTTCAACGCTACGATTACTTGCATTGAAATGATCATATTCAAAGGCCAGAACATCAATTATAGATTCATCATCTGCTTTTGAAAAATTGGGAAATTTCTTCACCATCCTCTGCTGACTAAGTTCAACTCCCTTTAGCTTTAGTACCACAGCCTTGTGATCCGATATGCCATTTGTGACGCTGCACAACATGCTTTCTTTTATATTGCCACTTACAAGATATATATCTAGGATAGATTTCGTCCCCTGATCTATTCTGGTAGGGTAAGTGACTATTTGCGTCAAATCATATTGAAACATGATATCGGATATTTGAGTATCCGCAGCTTGACATGGGTCTGATATAAACGTTTCCCAATTCATATTTGGCATATTAAAATCTCCCGCTATGATTAATTTATCTTCGGTTTTTACGTGACAATGAAGGTAATCCTTAAGCTTTGCGATAACATCAAGGGAAGCATTTGGTGGCCTGTAAACGACACCAAGAAGATATTTAATATTGCCAATATACACTTTACAGAAGATGCTTTCTATGTCTTGAACGTCTGGCATTTTTACGACACGTGTATTATTCCTAAAAAGAATAGCAACGCCCCCTCCCCTCCCATTTCGATCCTTACGGAACACTCTGTAATTTTTCGGCACAAACTCACTATCAAAAACATCATCTCGTAGCCATGTCTCAGTTAGTAATACAATATCTGGGTCATGTGCTAAAAGCATGCCTTCCAACTTCTCAGCCTTATTAACAATACTGCGGCAATTTACATTTAACACCACTAAACATCGTTCATCTAGTTTCCCCGAACCTTAATTTGGTTAGATAACTTATATCTTGTATTCTTATTATCATCCAAGCAAAAAAACTTTCCATCAATGCTTATTTTGTCAAAAACTAACTTCACTTTAGATCCACTTGCACGCTCGCGCGACGAACTTTGCCACAACTTTTTTCTGATATCACGTACACGAGCGGAAAAGTCTTCACTTATCGACAGCTCGGTGCCCTTCAGCTTGGAACACCTCTGCAGAATAGCTACCTTGTCTCGGTAATCGAGTATTTTTATAATTACTGGGCGTTTTTTGCCATTCTTTTTTCCCAATCTGTGACATCTTTCTATGCCCCTGACATTCACTCCCAGCTTTCCTTCAAACAAGTCCTTTTTTATTGTTTCAGTAAGGTCAGCAGTCGTTTCATTAGCTTCTTCCCCTAGGCCAAAAACAATCAAGTTATTTCGTCGACTTCTGTTCTCTAACTCGTCAATTTTTTGACCGCGAATTCAAAGTCTTTCTCAAGCTGTGTTGCTCTTTGCTTTAAGTCGTTTACATCTGTTTTCAGTTCAATCAAAGGTTTTGTCTGTATTTCGACGGAACTCATCCTTTCAGTCAAGCTAGCAACTTCTTTTTCGATTTTTTCTTGTTTTGATAAGACACTGTTCATCATATCAGTGATGTGTTTTTGTCCTGAAAGAAGCTGCTGCAGTATTTCTTTATCTGAAGGGCCTGGGTTTGCTTCAATATCAAGTAGAGGTTAACGAGGCTGAAGAAAACGCGTGCTGGTCCACGATGCTGATGATCTTCCTTCGCAAGTAATGTACTGTTTCTGAGGTTCGACAGCTCTACAGTGAAAAGCCAAGATCAATAGCTGTCCGCCCAAATGTTTAATTGCGACAAAGTTATTACTCCCTACAAAATATTTATTGTAAACGATTCCATAGGATTTCATGTTGTCTTCTTCACTGTCAATCAAGATCTTTTCAACAACGAGAAATAATTGTAGGCCCCGTGTCCTCGCGCCGTTCCAACACGCCGATGCCGTCGCTATTTTGGTAGACACCAGTTCGTTGGATAAGAAAATCGTTCTCGTTTTGTTGGCGTGGGACTCGGTGATTACAAGCGCGACAGTTCACCTGGAATGAAGAGAGGATCTCTATCACCTCCACATCGTCTGGAGGTAAGGCGTTTTCTTCTAGAGCAACCGTCATGCATTAAGAGCAACCGAAATCTGCTCTTCCCGTCAATGGAAGGACGCCCCTGGTTTACGTTCGGCACCCTTAATGCACGGTCAACCTTCGTTCAAGTTGAGCAGGACAAGAATCGAAGCAGTCAATCTGTGCAGGTGAGCAACAAGCACGCTGCCTTTAAAGTGCACCGGGGCTCATTGTGTGCATTACGCAGGACATATCCGTGACCCCAAGAGGTGTAGATGCTTCTGACAGCAGTAAGTGGCCGAGCTCCTCGCTGTCGACCTCAAATCTTCATCGGCGCCTGCAGATCCGGCTGTTGTTCTCATCGGAGTGGTGCCGCCGAGTGACCTCGTGACTCTGAGTGTGTGGGCTGATCGTCGTAATTGGCACGCCGTACATCTTCTTCACGATGTAGGCCTATTGAGAAATTAGTTCTCCTTTTTCTTAGATTATATTCCTCAAATAAAAGAATTGAGATTCGACGTGGTGGTCACTTGGATATATTTATTATGGCATACACCAAACTCGCAGACACAACGGCATCTCAACTTGTCATTGTCCTTTTTGTTGTCACTATCCTCTTTTTTGTACATCAAAGTAGTTCAACCATTTGTTGTTTTAAACAATTTTCGTGCCAGGAAAGCCTATTGGACTGTATCTAAGATGCGCAAAGCGCAAAAAATTGCACCGGGCACACATAAAAAAAACTTGGCGGACGCTTCAGCTTCGATCCTGATCGGGCGTAGTGTGTGTTGCTGTGTAAACATCCGGATTCCCTTTTGCGTGCATGAATCAATGGCGCTTCAAAGGAATGCATGACTGTCAGCATGACTTCGGCCGTATCAGATTATCCTAATATTCATCCTTCAAGTACGGCTGATGAGCGCATTAGCCACAATTATTCCCTTTACGAATCGGCAAATGGCCTACCACGCATCTTTATAAGACAACCCAACATTCTACGCAGCTGTTCACTTTGTTGATGCTTTTGGAGCCATGGATGTATAAAATATCACAGCGCAATGTAAATTATAGGCCTCTAAAACACGAAGTCATCGCTAAAATCATACGTTGTGATACCTGGCGGGAATCTGCGCATTGGTCAAGGAAGTTTATATGCGTGAAAGTTACTTCAGTAAAATGTTTTAGCACATTCAATAAAAAGGCGGTCTCTGGTGGACAGCTTTTTTCACCAAAGACCACCTGGGTTCGATTAACACTCTACCAGAATATTTTATTCTTTCTTTTGTTTGCATAGTAATAGACATTCTGTCACAATGACGGTTATTTTTGGCTCGCAAACAACGACGCTGCCTACGACACGGAAGCAGATACCAGAATGGCTGCAAGACAAGCTGTTTTCGCTATCGCTTTGCTAGTTTTCAGCCGCTTTTTAAGCTCTTGCCATGTCTAATTGTTCTGTTCCGTTCAGTTCACTTACCTTAAGGGCCACTCACAGGAGACAATACATAAGGGGTGCGATAAAAATTGTTCACGAGATTTTTACAATATTTCCATATTGAATAATTACACAATCTTGAGACAAGGATGGGGAGGTAATGACAACAATGTGAGCAGAAAAGCTATTGTAGTCTTTGACACTGCCTGAGATGAATGAAGCAGAGAAGTGGGAAGTTCAGGTACGTGGACGTGCAACCATCGGTTCACGACCGGTGCGATGAGAATTAAAATGGAGTGCTTCAATTTATAGAAATTATTTAAGGTTCTCGTTAAAGAACTTATGATACCGCCAAAGGGTGGAACAGTGTCGACTATCACAAATGTGAACTGAACTGGATTCTGCCTGACGTGTTCAAACGATGACAATATATGAATGAGTTAAGCGAATTAATAACAGCTAGCAGCGCAGTTTTGCATATCTTTGGAAGAATCGATGAGATTGTGTCAATGTTAGATACCAATAACTGATTGATTGATTGATTGATATGTGGGGTTTAACGTCCAAAAACCACCATATGATTATGAGAGACGCCGTAGTGGAGGGCTACGGAAATTTCAACCACCTGGGGTTCTTTAACGTGCCCCCAAATCTTAGCACACGGGCCTACAACATTTCCGCCTCCATCGGAAATGCAGCCGCCGCAGCTGGGATTCGAACACGCGCCCTGCGGGTCAGTAGCCGAGTACCTTAGCCACTACACCACCGCGGCGGGGACCAATAACTGATTCGTACATCACTTCGTCTA
The DNA here is from genome assembly GCA_013436015.1 of Rhipicephalus annulatus. Taxonomy (NCBI): domain Eukaryota; kingdom Metazoa; phylum Arthropoda; class Arachnida; order Ixodida; family Ixodidae; genus Rhipicephalus; species Rhipicephalus annulatus. The sequence goes on from WOVY01003989.1 coordinate 95,172, forward strand.
TCTATACCTTCCTCGCAATTTCTATATTTCTTTGGTAACTTTTTTTTCCGGTTCTTTTGCACGCATTCTCTTTTATTGCGAAAGTGTACGCCGGGGTTGACCAAGGCTCCGACTACCATGATTTCATCACGGATATGACATTGTCAAATATTCTCACGTGTAAAACGCATTATATGGAGTAGGTGTTGCGGAAAGAGTATCGACGCTTTTACTATTTCGCGGAATCGCTGTTGCCAGAAGTCTCGTAAGTGTAGTGTCTGGGCAAGCAGAGGCCCTGTTGACGAACTTCAGCAACGAGCATCGACACATTGTCGAGGGTACCACAGTTGCATACTTCGAGAGAATCATAGAATGCCCCACCGCGGTGGTCTAGTGGCTAAGGTACTCGGCTGCTGAGCCGACGGTTGCGGGATCGCATCCCGGCGGCGGCGGCTGCATTTCCGAAGGTGACGGAAATGTTCTAGCCCTTGTGCTCAGATTGCGGTGCGTGTTAAAGAACCACAGGTAGTCAAAATTTCCCGAGGCCAACAATGGCGTCTCTCATAATCCAATGGTGGTTTTGGGATGTTGAACCCAACTTACCAATCAATAAACTTCAGAATTCCGGGAGTACTTCTCAGTGCAACAGGCAGAGACGCCAGCCGCTTCAGCACCACCACCTGTCGACGTGAGCACGCATTTATCGCCAGTGCAGAGGCAGAGCTTTAGATGTTCTCGGCCAGTTCGAAGATTGTTTTTTCTCGACCTCGAAGGTTAATCAAACGACAATTACAAAGCACCGTATGATACCAGAAGAAACCGCAAGACCAATTCAGAAAACTATACCACGTGCACTGAAAGAAAGCGAAGCAATCCAAGAACTAGTCGAGGAATTGTTGGAATACGAACATCCAGCCGCCCAAAAGCCCTTGGAATCACCGGTAGTGCTGGTTAAGAAGAAAGACGGCAGCTTCCGCTTCTGAATGGACTACCGAAAGCTGAACAGCGTGATAAGAAAGACGTATACCTATTGTCGCGTGTTCGCGGTTCGCTTGACAGGCTGAAACATGCACGCTTCAGATCGTCGATGGGCGTGAAAAGCGGATATTGGCAAATCGAGGTTAATGAGCGAGACAGAAAAAGACTGCTTTTGTAACACCTGACGGGCTTTGCGAATATGAAGTCTTACCGTTCGGATTGTGCTCAGCTCCAGCAACAATTTAGAGACTGGCGGATACCGTTCTATTAGGCCTTAAGTGGCAGACGTGTATGGTATACCTCGACAACGTCATTGTTTTCCCAGACACATTCTAGGAACATCTAAGACAGTTGCTGTTAGTATTTCGAGCAATGCGTTCAGCTGGCCTGACGCTGAAACCTGAGAAATTCATTTTCAATTTCGAGAAACTCCGGTTTTTAAGACAAGTGGTGAGCCATGAAGGTGTTCGCCCGGACCCCACCAAGATTGATGCCGTCAGAAAATTCTCGGTTCCGATGAATAGGAAGGCCGTGACACGTTTTCCTTGCCTTTGCACGTACTACCACAGATTCATCGTCAATTTCATGCACAAAGTGTCACCCTTAAACCGTACAACGAGAAACAGCGTTCCATTTTTAAGTGGTGGAGAGCAACAATCAGCATTTCACGATCTACGACAGCGTCCGCAGACACCACCTGAACTTGCTCACTTTGACGAGTACGCTCGTAAACGTCCAAGCTCATCGGTGTAGCTTAGCTACACCGATGAGCTACACCGATGGCAGCAACGTAAGTTTAGGCGCTGTACTCGCCCAGTGGCAAGACTCAGCTGAGCGAGTAATGGCGTATGGAAGAAGGACGCTTTCCTGTGACGAGTTTCATTATTCCACAACGGAAAAGCGATGTCTTGCTGTAGCTTGGACAGTTATGAGGTACCCCAAACGTCTACGGCCGTCCCTTTCACGTTGTCGGTGACCCCCACTCACTTTGCTCACTGACCAACTTGAAGGACCCATCTGGTCGGATAGCACGCTGGTCTTTACGCCTACAAGAATTTGATATGACGGTCTTATATAAGATGATATAGCAGCACTCCGATGTTGATTGTTCATCCTGGTCACCTCTAAAGCAAGACGTTGTCCCAGAAGAGGATCACATGACGTTTTTAAGAGTGGTCCACACGGCAACCTTTTCGTCCAAGCAGCAGACAGCGAGTTACTTCCTCTTATTAATTTTCTTAACGCCCAGTCTGCAAGCGTTCCGAAGATAATTGCAAGAAGCCTGCCGTCATTTTTGCTTGCGCAGCGGTGTCCTATAAAACAACTTTTCAACCTGCGGAAGTGCCCACTTATTTGTCGTCACGACATGCTTTCACGATATGATCTTGAGCTCTTGCCATGATGAGCCAACCTCCGGCCACCTCGGATACTCGCGCACAATAGCCAGAATCCACCAGAAGTGTTACTGGCCGAAGCTTCAAGGCATTGTAAAGCATTACGTTTGCGCGTGCCTCAGTTGTCAGCGACTAAAATTGCCACCTTTAAAACCAGCCGGATTGTTGCAACCTGTTCATGTGCCCACCGTGCCGTTTGCTCTAAACAAAGTAGACCTCCTTGGACCATTTTTGACTTCGCACACTGCAAACAAGTGGGTAATTGTCGCTACCAACTATCTTATCCGGCATTCAGGAACAAAGGTTTTACCAAGATGCACCGCAGTAAAAGCAGTAAGAGTTTTCATTGAAAATTTCCTTCGGAGGCATGGTGCTCCTAGGAATATAATAACGGACAGAGGTACAGCTTTCACAGCTATGTTTTATAGGTCAGTGCTTCAGCTCAGTGGAACAGCGCATCGAAAATCTACCTACTATCACCCACAAACCAATGGCTTTACAGAACGCCTCAACAAGACGATTGCCGATATGCTGAATATATACATCGACATGGATCATGAAAATTTGAACGACGTTCAGCCATACTTGGCGTTCGCCTGTAATACGGCGCAGCAGGAAACTACCCAAAGCAGACGAGAACAATTATTTATTTACAACTTTACACTGTGAACAAACCAGGAGTACAGGCGCCCCTTTATCCCAGGCACGACCAGCCGTAACGAAGGCCAGAGACTGAGTCAGCAGTGCACACGCGGCACATCTTTTATAACCCCCAGTCCGTGCACGCACTCCTTGTCTGACGCCGACGTCGCGTCTCAGCTACGACGATGCGCGTCTCGTGCAGCGCACAAAGACAACGCGTGCGTTCATGCAATACGCGTACCGCGTTTGGACTGTATTCCAACGAACGTCCCTTGAAGGTCATGGCCTTGCTCTGCTGGTCATAACTAGAAGTTCTCTTTCCGTATTGTTATATATGCTCAATACAGCAGATCTGGAGCATGCCCTTCTGATTCAGATGTGGGGTTAAACCTCAAGTGCACCTTTACGACGCCACCTCGGCAATATTGCCACCACGTGGCCTTGTTTTTGTGAATGATCTCGCACTGCTGGCCGAAAGTGAGGTGCAACAGCAATATCTAGTCCAATTAACGGCAAACCGCCTGGACACATTAGTCCTGGCCTTCAATCCGAAAAAATCAGTGGTGCTCTGGCTCTCAGGGAAGTGTGACGAGGCTGGTCTCGTGTTACCAAAATGCGAGTAGCTGCCCAGGCTATAGGAATACCGTTATAATGGCGTGGTATTGTCCACCTTGAAGAAGCTCGTCTCGCAACACGAATCTCACTTAAAACAAGCCGCACAGTAAGCCAGCAGCATACTTCGTTTATAATGCCTGTGGGCCTCCAGCCGATACCACATGGTGCGCAACCTGTGGAAGCCCGTGCACGCGCCTGGTCTCACCTACGCAAACTCGGTTGTTTGTCTGTCAGCCCGACAAGGAATTGGCTTGAGCGAAGGCAGAGGGATATGGGCCAAATAGCCTTAGGCTGCCTTGGGCATGTTGCCGTGGAGGATACCCAGGGGGATGTTGGTTGGTCTTCCTTCGAGACTCACGGTTGAATATCACGTTTCAATATCGTTTGAATGTCACTCTTCAAAATGACGTTTGAAGATCGGCGATGGGTCATGAATGAGAAAAAGTGGCCATGCAAGTTCTTCCGTTTTATACACATCAAGGGCATCCGCACTTGATAGAGGTCATGAGTGATGTTACTGGGGCGAAACTACGGTCTCCTGAATTATATCGAAGCAGTACCTCGAGCGGGGCACTGCAAGACGCATTCGTGACGGTGTACGAGAAGCGGAGAGAGAATTGTGGCAGTCAGATATTCTTCCCGAAAATACTCTCAACATGCACTAGGAGAACAAGACAGGCATCGCCACAGAGCCAGCACTGTATGACTAAAGGTGCGGTGCTTCCATCTTCTTCAAGGCTCGAGAGGGTGCACTGCGCAATCTTGACGATCGAAATCGTTTCAATTGTGCTCCTGGGACACTCGCAGCTGTGTGCAGAACCTGTGGTGGCGAGCAGGAGACTATCGAGCATGTGCTCCTCCACTCATGGCCTCGACTCATTTTGGAGGTCATGCTCTACTGTTCGAAGCTGACTCCCCCTCCAGCAGAAGGCACAGCCATATCGCAAGCCCTTGGATTTCATGACGAGTAAGAAAACCGTTACGGCAAATGTGTGCGTATCATGAAAGATTGCCACTAAGTGTGGTAGAGGGACAAGAAGCGGACACGCATGGTGGCGGAAGTTTGAGACCTGTGAATTCTGACTTTTGCGTATATGTGAATTTTTCACCTTTTTTTTCACCTCTCTTTACTCAAACTCTGCTCTCTTCGATGCAAAGTGTACCTTAGCCACACAACAGCTGTCTATTTAACGCTAGCGAACCTTCGTATGCGTGAAAGAGGAGGCGGGGAGGCGCGCATGAAGGCTTCAAACAAGGTTTCGGTATTCAATTGCCCACGCGCTCGCCTCTTCCCGACTTAGTAAACTTCATTCTCGTCGCTTCGTAGGCACGGCAGCATGAACACGTTTCTACGATGATGTAAGGCCGGTGTCGCAGGCTAGAGGGGTGTGTCTTCTTTGTCGCATAAGGGCGCGCTTCACAAAGAGCCGATTCTCGGGACACGATAATCCCGATGCAAAAACGCCCGTTTCGGCAAGACGACCGTGGTCGGTCGCCGCTTTTAAAAACCAGCTACGCGGGATGGCTGTCACGCTGGACAGCGTAATAATGGAATGGGTCCGCAGCCGCAATGGCGCCAACATTGTGTGCGTTCGCTAAGTTCGCGGAACGTAGTGTGCAGGCCGATCCTTTCATCTCTCTCTCTCGGACAGAAAGGTCGAGTGCTTGAATAAGAGAGCGAGGAGAGAGGACGGCAACAAATGTGTTTGAGTCTGTCCAGTCAACGGACTGAATTGTTTTGGTTGGCCAGCAGGAGAATCGGGAGGGGCAACGGAGAGGTTAAACCTGGCTCCCGACTCCTTGCGGTGGTTCTGGTGGCAGCAAGGAGTGCTCTGCACTATCGGCTCTGCCGAAGCAACATGAGACGGTTTCAGCGGTGAAAGTGTCTCTAAATATGTACATCAGTTTCTGTACATAAAGTCGAGTTGTTGAACGTATCGAAAGGCGCTGGTCTCCACCTTTTACAAGCAGCAGCAACTACGACCAGTCAAGACGGACACCAAGCAACCAACCTTACACTCCCTTCTACAGCAACAGCCGCTACGCAGCTGAGAGAGCTCTGCTCAACGGAACAAAGGGAGGGGGCAGAAGGTGGAGTTTTACTGATGATAATAAGGTGCAGGTACCGATATTCTCCCAATCTCGATCACCTGCCTGTTCTCAACACCGTTGAAGAATACCTGATTGCTCCACGACAGCCATTCATGAGCGCGCTAGGCATTGACACACGACAGCGGCCAGTATAGCGCAAAGGGGCAAGGGGTTAACGGTCGCATCAACGCGGCTAACACTGTGCAGTGCCGCTCGAGGAACTTGACCGACTACGCTGCTTTGAGGTACTGTACACATTAGATGAATGCCTCACTATTTGAGCGTGTATTTTTCATCGCTTCTTCTGGTGATGGGAAACGTGTCGAAATTGATGCTGTTATAATTCATAAATATAATAATTCATTTTAATTCATGAGACAAACTACCTTGATTTCAGCCTACGGCATTGTACATCGACTATGTTTGTTATAGGAAGTGATAACAAGGACCGTTTGCTTTTTATTGGCTTGACTCAATAAATAGCGTGCCATATTCATATGCGGGTAGCTAAGCTATATGAGTGGATGCTAAAAACAGCAAAAACTTTTTTACACTTTTTCAAAAAGGAATCGTGCTTGTTTCCGAGTGATGTATTTTCAGAACAACAAACACAAGACTTATTATATAAGCCTGTGAACAAGGCTATGGTGCACCAGCAACTAAAGGTGCAAACGCATGCCACGTTTCTAGCGAGCCAAAAGTGCAACAGGCTGTAGGCTCTGGCGTTACCATAGAATGTGTCTTGCAAGCAAGCCGAGAAGTAACTTCGCCCAAAGCGTATGTGTGTATTGTCCACAGTTTACCTTGGGAGCGTCAGCTATTTGACGCACGTGGTTTGTAGTAACCATAGTTACATCGCCGTGAAAAGTGCGTGAGCGAGATACTGTGTTTCTGATGTGTCCTTGAGACGCGCGATCGAAAACGGTCTTTGAAGTCAGCAGGCGAGTTAAATGCGCAAGATAACGTTTTTCGTCATCTGCTCGGGTTTTGAACTTTGAGGACTTTTAACTTCACTTTCCATACACCACTTTCCAAAAGTTTTGTTGCATTAGTCTCAGTAACCATCGCTATACACGTTGAGGAGCCAAATTAGGCTGTCTCAGAAGTGTCGCAGAGCCCCTTTAAAAAAAGACATTGATAGGCACGCAATGAAGCACAGCAAGACATGCTAAAGCACTGAGAATATACAGTAGACTCAATGACAATTCAATTTTTTTGGTTAGCCCTCTATTTTTTCAATGTATTTAAAAGCCTGCGAATTCAAACTTCAGCATTCGGTTATTTGATACTTTTTGCAGGTCCGTACCAGTAAATATCGGCCAATTTTCCACTACTATTTAAAACTTCGTTTGCTCACATAATCCTGACAGTCTAAAAAAAGTGCCGCCATATCCACGAAGTGAATGATGATGAGTGGGCGAAGCTCTGGAGGAAAACCTGGTAAACCATGAATCTTCCGTACATTTTGCCCTCTCGATTTCATTACAATGCTCCCCGTAGGGTATGTCGCCGCACTAAATCGAACGATTGCCTTCCACCAATGATGACACGTGCCATATGTGACATCATTCCTATTTTATAACATCTCGCATCTTTCATGATCAGCTACAAGTACTGCCGTCTAGTTTATAACATCTTGCATCTTTTCATCATCAAATACAAGTACCGCCATCTAGTGAACACTGCAAGAACTAAACGAGAGGTAGCTACATACAGGAGACGGTGCCCCCATCTAGTGAACACTGCAAGAACTAAACGAGAGGTAGCTACATAGAGGAGATGGTACCGCCATCTAGTGGACACTGCAAGAACTAAACGAGAGGTGGCTACATACAGGAGACGCACAGCCCATGCCTTAAGGAGCTTCGCCCCTAAAATGAAAAATAAGCACCCGAGGTCTTCAATAAAAAAGAAGGCTTTGCAAGTAATCAAATGTTTGAATCGAAGCACCCGCATGGTAAACTGTGATGCTTCTCAAATGGTATAGAGAGCTTTGTACTGAAAACATATATATACCTATAGCACTGAAGCAGTTGGCGATTCATGGTTTCTTTAAAAGGTCTGGTCAGCAGTAAGTGGTCAGTAAACTTATGGACTTTACACCTCTGCTTTCTAATCACTGTGTGCGGTTAGTACTTAAAAACGTTTGAAAATTATTTAAATGTGGTAAAATGAATGCCTAATCATATTGTGTGGTGTTACCTCAGTTAGAGTCATCTGAGAACTTCTGATAATTCAAACAAAATTCAGAGGCCCTTTCGAGTTTGAATTAGCGAGAGTCGACTGTATACATATTGCCACCTGGTGTTCTATGCTAGCGTACAGTGAACCAATTTTGTCCCAGCGAACAAAGAAGACAATAACGAGCCACTCCGGCCAGCCGGAGACGTCCTTCTTTGTGTCTGACATTTTGACAGTCGTGTCTGCTTGTACGTTAACGTTAGTTTGAGTCCCCAGCGCGAGACAATATCTATGTGTGTAAACATTTATGGCATATTTTGCTTTCTGCTTTTGAAACGGAAACAGCTGCTCCACAATACTACTTTTTTTCTCTAAAAACACTTATGCAATGCTCCTAAGTTGTCCACTGACTTTAAAAAATGGGAAGTCTCGGGGGTTTCTGATAGTCTGAAAAAACTGGGGGGGTGGGGGGTGCAGGCAGAAAAACTTATTGCGTTTTCATATTAAGAGAGCAAAAATCTCTTGTAACCCCGGCTTGATATTTTGTGAACGTCTTTTTCTAAGCTTGTGCAAAGATTCGAACGTATCCTACAATATTAGATTTTGCTTTTATTAGAATTTCAAAGCATTTGAGAAATTAACAAAAAAGCTTACGCTAATCTGCATGCGACTCGTCCCTGTAAAGGAATTGCGCTAAACAATGCCGTATTTTGTACTCACCAAGCATCTGTTCATGTTTAGACAACCCACAGACACTGGCTGCAAACTTCTTCGACGGAAACAATGCGAAAAACGAGAAATCAGACAAAGAATACATACAAAGCACTGACTTACGACAAAAATTTTATTCTTCAAATCACACATACAGTGGAACCCTGTTGATATGTTTTTCAGCGGACCGGGTAGAAAAAGGTAACAGCCAAGAAAACGCAAGAGTGAGGAAAGCTCCGAAAATGAATGAGAGCACAGGCGCTTTGACTACAAACAAATTATTTCGGCACAAACAATTTATTTCGGCAAGGTAATCGTAACACCCAAAATATTCAAGGATAGTTTAGTTCCGCTTCTTTCGCTCGCTGGTAAGCACCACGCGTTTCTCAATGATCTGGAAGGCCACCTTGTTTTCAGGGTCACATTATTAAGCAACGTACCTGCGAATGTGGTCCAGAGCCACGGAGGCTTCTCCTAAGTTGAGATGGGCAGACTCCACTGCCAATTCTTTAGAATCGTGTGGCTTGTGCTTGTCGCCGTCATTGATGTCCCCGTCTTCAGTTGCGATCGAGTTTGCAACGATCTCTGCGATTGTCTGGCACTCTGACGTCTTGAAGGCAGCATCCACAGTGACATAGTCGTCGTACGTCGTACACGTGGCACCCAGCGCATTCATTGCCTCATTGAGCTCTTGTTCACTAAAGGCTGCTTTCGATTGTTGAGCTTCGATGGCAGGCTCCGCTTCGCTGTCCATACGGAACCCACACCTCGCGAAGCAGTGCTCTGCAGTTGATGCACTCGCTGCACTCTACGCTGATTCAACGTAATTCATGGTGTCGAGTACCGAAATTGTCGTAGACTGCTGTCCACGATAAATACGCACGAGACAGCGCTTTCCACTTATGTGACGCCATTAAGGCATGACAAAGACTGCGTTGACAGGCTCAACGGTATTCAACAGGCTTAGCGCATACAACAGCGACTGGTGGTGGTGGTAGTGGTTGGAAGAGAAAGAAGACGCCTAAATTCTGCAGACTGGTAGGGAGCACGGCGCAGCCTCTACGGCAACTGAGGACTAGTCACAACATGCGGTGTGTGGCAGTGGGGCTGTCGAGTGTCACGCAAATCAAATACATTTAGCATACCGTTGTAAGCAAGTCGGCATAGTGATGATGGTGATAGCACTTGTCGCAAATGGCCATCTATAGGCGGGCTGTTCAACTCGCCTGCGGCTTTGCAGCCTGTTCCGTAGCAAAGCCAGGCCGAGACGGTCAAACGTCAAGTCAAAATGACAGTACCCAGGCGGCATGCCGGGCGGGTTCGGCAGACTCGGTTGCAACGCGTCATTCAGGAATGTCCTCAAAATTGCGACGTAACAGTGGGCTTCGCAACACATGGTATTCTATGGGAACTATGCCGGGACAAATGATAGACAACGTAACAGCTAAGAAAACGCAGCAGTGAGGAACGTACCAGCAGGGTTCCACTGTATATGCTTATGCAGTAGCACGAAAAACAAAGAAACAAAAGTGATAGTCAAAGATAAAATTAAAAACTTTCTATCATTTCTGAACTTTCAATACATTCTTGATATCTCTGTGACCGAAAGCGGAGCAGTTAATGCACTTCTGCAGGTCAGTGCTGTGCCTTCTGGTCCTTTCAGTTTTTTAGCGAAACCACAGCCTTCACCAACTTGCCGTATTTACTCACATATTGATAGCTTTTTTTTCTAAAAAAAAGTTGATGCTAACTTTGGCTTGCGATCATTACGCAGGGTGAATTTTTTGTGATAAAATATACCGGACACTGAAAACTCGAAAGAAGTCTCAAATCAGAATTGTTACAATAGCTTTCATTAATCTAACCAAAAAATAAAAAGAGTAAGGCTCACCTTTGTAATAAATGCATGCATTATGCAGAAATTACAGGCATGGCACACTGCTCTTTTATTTTTTAACTCTGTAATCGCCTAACGTTCATTCAGAGCCCAAAGCGTCAATGTCGTCACTGCACGATTCTCTGTTGGAACCAGCAGTGTCGTCTTCACTGTCCAACAGGCGGTCTTCTTTCGTTCCGTCCACCGCGTTGGAAATGCCAGTCATGAAGCCTTTGACGACCACCTCATCAGCAATGGTACTCCACGCTTTCAGAATCTATGAACAGAGTACTTCCTCGGATGGTCTCCTGATTTTTGCCACTTGGCGGGAAATCATGGTCGCCCATTGCCATCCCAAGTGGGACTAGCTTCCGGACGTTGTCCTTGAAGGGTTTGTTCAGTGACACGTGCAGAGGCTGTAGCAGCGAAGTTAGACTCCCTAGAGATTACTGCAATTTTCATGCGCCACTCCTTTAGCTCAGAACCGACACTGTCAATAAAATGCCCTCGAAAGCTGTCCCACACAAGAAATTAAGGAAGCAGATGCGCTCCAGCTCTGGCGTGAAATCATGGTCGCCCACTGTCATCCCAAGTTCATACAGCTTCCGGACGTTGTCCTTGGAGGCTTTGTTCAGTGACACGTGCAGAGGCTGTAGCAGCGAAGTTAGACTCCGTAGGGATGAGTGCAATATTCATGCGCCACTTCTTTAGCTCAGAACCGACACTGTCAATAAAATGATCACGAAATCTGTCCCACACAGGAAATTAAGAAAACAGAAGTGCTCCTCCTCTTCGCCCCAAACAGTATTGATCCTGTCTATCATGAGGTCTACCATCGTCCACCTTTTCACTTGAGAACAAATGTGGATGGATGCCACAGGGAAAGATTCTCTTCGAAATTTTTCTCCGCTTAAGAAAAACATTTGGCACAAGCTTCTGCCCGTCTGCCATCACTGAGATTGTCATGGTGCGTCGCTGCTTTCCGCACCACATGTTTTAACTAGGACACTTCGAGCACCTTTCTGATTGGCAATAGTGCTTTGAGACATGTCGAACGTCAACGGCGATCGGTTGGTGTTGCCTATATGTGACAGCAAGAGGCCGTCCTTCAGGCGTATCCTCGAAATGAATCTGTGGAAATCAATCACCTTGTCTTCCTACGTGCATGGGGGTCGCTGGCGTGGAAGTCCTTTGTGGTTATCTCCGGGAAACTGCGCGCTTGCATTCGTACCATGTCTAATGACACGGCACAAGAGTCTTTGCACGTGTCTCTCACGTATTCGAGGACAATCATTTCAATGTTGGGAAACTTGCCAGTTTTGGGTCCACGGAAACCCAGTGCGTGCTGTAAGCAGCCATAAGCTTCTTACGCTGTTTCTTTGAATATCGGATCCAGATTTTATCGACGTCGAAATGTCGGCCGGCCGCTTGAATGTGGCTGTGAAAAGCTGGCATACCGCCCCATGGTGAAACGGCACTTTACTACAAAGCACACCACTAGCAGCGAAAAAAAACATCATATGCGCGGATTTCGACGACAAAACTCGGGGGTGCGATCATTATGCGAGTAAATACGGTAGAGAAGCCTTATTGCTTCTTCTTGGGTACATGCTGCTTCCCTATAAAGATCCCTCATGTGTTACACATAAGAAACAGTTCCTCACCCATTTGCAGCCAATTTTTTACTTGTTGCACAGGCAAGGGAGAGAGGCAGGTTAAACCAGAAGCAACTTACTCATTCTTGAATTTGGCCTGCTTTCCTGCTAGGTAATTAGTTGTCGGGCAAGAACGTGTATGTGTAGCAGGTGATACTAATGGAAAAGTACGAGTTGCGGCCGTGTTACTAAGTCTACAACTTATGACTAGCAGGCTATAGACCATGGAGAGAGTGCCACCAGCGGGAAGGGAGAGGGCAGTCTGGATGTGGGGGGTTCCATGTAGGTTCTAGAGCAGAGTACGGTGAGCATTTGCATGAAGATGCTCTTCACCGCCTTCGGACTTTCCTAACATGCACCATAATGCCTCCAATGGCAGGAGCCGAAGACAGCCTGTAGTTCATGAGTAGCCCGTCTCTGTTGTCTATAATTACTGTTGTCTTCTAGGAGTCTGAGTCTCTTGAACAGTTGATAGGGCTGTCTGACTGCATGTCCTTGAATAAACTAGAATGACCCTCCTCTTGGGTGGGGAGGCAGCCAGGTCCCAGGTGTGATGTCAGACTACTGCATCTAGTGCTCTCTTGAGACTGGATTAGACAGCCTGCAGCTTCTGAGTGGTGGCTGCATTCCGTAGGGCAATATCATCAGCAGGTAATATGGAGGTCTAGACCAGGTAGTGAAGGCCAGCAGGTGTGACAGGGTCATTTTTCAACATGACCCTGCAATGGCATTAAGAGACTTTGCACTGAGACCTGTGGCATTCATGCTGGGACTAGCCGTGGCATGCTTGACCCATTCTAGCACAGATGCACTCAAACATCGATATAAAGAACCTCACTGTAACAAAAAATTGGTTATAACAAAGTAAATGAAGAACAGTCTTGCAATAAACATAGTGTTAGAAATATGCCTTTATAAAGAATTTTTCGATATAACTGACTTATTTTTCTGCAAGATGCAATTTTGTTGTATTGAGGTTTCAGTGTATAGCAGCCTGACAGAAAGAAGTGCAGCTGGTGCCTTCTAAGCCCATTGTTGTAAGAGGTGAAATGTATAGATACCCTACTCCTTCCGTGCTGCGATGCCGAGATGATTAGTGTGCTTTGTGACCGCGTTAAACCAGCTGATCATGAATGAATGTTAGTGCCCTAGTGGCTAAGGCACTCGGCTGATGGCCCGCAGGTCGCTGGATTGAATCCCGGATGCGGTGGCTGCATTTTTGATGGAGGCGAAAATGCAGTTGGCCCGTGTGCCCAGATTTGGGTGCACATTAAAGAACCTCTGGTGGTCAAAATTTTTGGGGCCCTCCACTATCTCTCATAATCATATGGTGGTTTTGAGACATTAAACCCCACATATCTGTGTTTCAACACTTGATCTTCCTTTGTGGTGAGGCAACAACCCCAACGTATTAATACCTTTCTTGTTAGTGTATTCAACAACACATCCTCTTACTTGTAAATAAATGTGAAGTCTTCTTGCTGCTCTCTAGCTGTCAACACCTGTATTTTTGCCTCTTTAAACTCAGAACACTTGTGGGGCATTACATGTGACATGTTTGTGCATGTCAAGGCTGTTTCTCCTAGACAAGTTGTTGGGTGCTAATCTATGGCCTCTTCTGTGCATTGTTGGAGTATCCACTGTTGTCACATGTACATGCAAATTTTTTTGCCTGCATGCAGGGCCCCTAAAGGAGGCACCTAATCTTATCTGCACTCCACATGTGGCCTGGTACAGTTATGCCAGTTACTGAGTTACGTGAGATGGCCGCCTCAGAGATTTGTCGAGCGATAGTGGGGCGCATCCCAGACTCTCTGCGCAACTGCGTCAACAAGGAGTACTTCACAGGCTATGGGGATGGCATTAATGGCGGTGCCTACAACTACAATCCTATGGGCGTGCCTCACTCGACGACAGCTCTGGAGCCCCTGACGCCCGGCGTGCCCCATTCAACTTCACACCTGCAGGACTCGGCCAACCATCTGGCCCCCAAGCCTGAGAGCTCGGAGGTGCACTGACAAATCATTCCAGGGGCCCCTCCTCCTTCATTCCTCCAGTCTCGCCGTCTCCTGAGTTGTGTGCTTCCGTTTGACTCCCCTTCTCTCTAGCTAGGCTGTTTTAGTTGGCTGCTTTAGGCTCCCCCCTCCTCCCCTTCTGCTCGTTCATGTGTGCATTAACATTTGATGGGTGGCAGTCCCAAATAAAACTTGGCACCTTTTAACGTCCTGCTGTGTCTCGGTTCCTTCTGTGCCGCCATAGCAGGTGCCGCTCGGCGTCCTCTCCCCGCTGGGTAGCTGCTTGCGCCTCTTCAGGATAGCCTTCCTCTTAAGCGCTGGTTCTTGTGCAGGTTTCATGGTGCCTGGGGAAGCTTCCTTCCCCATTGGTGCAGAAGTAGGAGAATCAATAGTATATTGTAGGACCACATGTGGCATTTTGCTTGGCTCTTGCTCCTCTCCTCTCCACCCTTGTTTTTTATGCGCTGCATTTCATTCTCTTAGTTGCTGTAGTCACCCACGTCTATAAGTTCTCTGTCCGAGGAATGTGTGTGACATCTTCCTGGCTCGCCCTGTGGTGGAGGGTTTGCACGGTCCATAGTTGCTTTTTGTGTTGATTCCAATCGGGTTTGTCAAATTGCCAAAACGTCTGTGCATTTCATTATACGAGTTTGCTTGTGTGAATGTAGCTGCATTAAATTAAAGGTGCATCCTCATTACCCGTTCCACTAGTGGGTTAATCAAAATTGCACTTTTATTGACTGCTCTCATCAACAGTTGTGTAGGTAGTGTTTATTTTGCCCCCCCCCCCTTTTTCTTCTTTTTAATGCATAGTACTGAGGTTGCCTGGGCATTTCTGGATGTCCTGCACCATTAGACATTGCACTGGAAAACAAAACCTTGCTAGTTGGAAAAGTGCAATTGTGTTATATTAAAACAGAAAATATGTGCATGTAATTCCTGCCAGACACAGGGCAAGGCTGGGAAACCTCATGCTCATTACTTGGGCTATATGCAGGCAGCTTGTCCCAAGGCTTTTCTCTGCATTTTAAGATATTGTTTAAGGGAGGGCAATCTGCTTTTAACAAGTGCCTGCTCCAAGGTGGTGGTGGACAAGCTTTCTGTCACCTTGAAGCTGAAGTTGCTTTCAAATGGGGTGATACCGAGTGATAGTTCCATCACCTCATGGCAATCCCTCAGAGCTCCTTGTGTGGGGGTGAGCATGCCCATGTGTTGGCTTCCAATAGTCGTGGCTCCATTGTCAAGGGTGACCTAGCTTTGTGTACAGTGGAACTATGCCAACAATTTCCTCAATAAAATGAGCATTGTTAATGCAATATTAAATTTGGTCACTCTTCATGTGTTTTTTTTCAGCCTTGGCCTGTCTGTGTGGCATAGAGAATAATGGCTTTATCCAATTCGCTTTGAATGCGAAATCGTGAAATTTGCATGGTTACACACCACTGATGTACATGCAATACTCCTCACAAAAAAAGCATAGTTCTTGTGTCTGGGCAATAATGGGGTTTGCCTTGATTAGAACACTGAATGAATGGAAGTGCATTTTACCCCAAAATCTTGAACATTATATACATTATTTTGTGGTGCTGCTTGTCTTTTTTTGGGTGTGCACGCGTGCATGTGTTGTAATCAACAGTTGCAAATATATCACCTCAAGAAAGAAAAAGCCTTGTTTGCTTTCTACTATCCTCATGTTGCCTTCCTTCAGGCAGTGAACAATTTTCATGTTTCTTTGGATTTGATGACCACCTGGCTCCAAGTGAAATAAATGGTTAGAAAGCAACAAACTATGACCTCTTCCAGCTCTATTGCATGTAGAATGAAAGATCTAAAAAAGGTTTGACTAGGCATCAGCTGGAGCACTGGATCCTGTGTATGTACTCTTACCTTACATTTTCATGCAGTTTTGAAATAAAATATTGTAAAACAGATGCACCCTTGGCTTTCAGAAAGCATTCTATTAGCTATTTACTAAACGTTTTTGTTGGACCATAAGCTAGAAAATTTTAGAGATATGGGGGTGTCAGAATAGAGATTACAAATTAGTTCTCACATGGCACTAAAATTAAACTATATTTGTAGAGACGAATGCACGTAAAAACAACATGAGCCCAGAGTTTGTTTTGACGATTTCGCATAAATAAATGCATTGAGCCGGCAAAGGAAGTCTTGAGCATCATGGAAAGACTGATTCAAAGAGCAATGAGAGTCGAAAGAAATGTTTTTTAGAACTATTTTTTTTTCAAGTTTTTTCTTTCATCATAGAAAAACTGAAGATTGTAAATTATCTCGAAGTAGGTTAAAATATTTAAAAAGCACAAGGTGGTTACTTAAAAAGTCAGCTGCTCTGACTCCCCTGTAAAATGTCACCTGGCTGCTTGTGATTGTTAAGGTGTTACTTTTGTCTTCACGTTGTAATATAAAGCAATGTTCAGGTGAACACGACATGTGGAACTAAACTGGTGATGCGACAAATAAACCACAGCCATTGCAGCAGGGGCCTTTGCACTAGAAAGGTAAATATAAATGTTGAGTACAGTATCTGGAAGTATAATTTGCACACACTGTACTCATTATCATGTGAACACCTGTGAAGTCAAATGTAGCCATACTCCCCATCTTACTTTTAGAAGAAAGCACCTGGCTGACTCGGTGCAGCTGGGACATAGTAAAAACTTTACACAATAAATTGAGCCAAATGCCGTATAGAAGATGCATAAATAAAATAAAGGAAACAATGCACGCATGTTTATTTGTTACCAATATGCGAAGCAAGATAAAATATATGTCCTACTGATGTTCTGGTGTAATGCCGAGGTCCAGGTCAACGAAATCGCCAGTTAAGGTTGTGATGGATTGATGACACGTTTCCTTTAACGACCAAAGAGTATTGAGCACATTGATATGTGGGGTCTAACGTCTCAAAACCACCATATTGTGCCCTTCCTCTTCCTTTACTTCATCTCTGTAACAAAACCCCTGGGCGTTGGAGCGCCGTCTCGGTGCGAGTCCGGAGAAGTGCGACAGAAGTAGGGTTTCATGCGTGAAACAAGGACAATGTCAACAAGTGACGAACTCGGTGACGTATTGGAGTGCAATGGAGCTATCTCGTAGTTCACGTCGCCAACTTGACGTAAGAATAAATAGGGTCCTGCGTATCGGGACAGAATTTTTTCGGAGAGACCTGCACGGTGACCAGAGGAGCACGTGGTCACCTGGGGCAAACGTTATATTACGATGCCGGTGGTCGTAGCGGGCTTTGTGCATATCCTGTGACCTGGTGAGACGAGACTGGGCAACTTGACGAGCCATGTGAGCCCGAGCAATGGCATCGCGAGCGTACTCGGAAGCAGATGGCACGAGAGGCAAGGTAGTTTCAAGAGGCAATATGGGGTCGCGACCATAGAAAAGATACAAAAGAATCCCGTGGTGTCATGTCGAGAGGAATTATATATGAAAGTCACATAGGCCAACGTGGTGTCCCAGTCTCAATGATCTTTGGAGACGTACATCGAGAGCATCTCTGTGAGCGTGCGGTTGAGACGTTCAGTTAGGCCGATAGTTGGTGGGTGCGGCGTCAAGTTTGACGTTTGGCACGATGAACGCAATGGAATGACGTTTACCAGTTTGACAGGCGGCGAATTGAAGCGCCTTCTGAAGCTCTTACCGGACAAGCTTCCTGGCAGTCTCCCCGCTCAAACAAAATCCAAGACTGTCCGCCTTTGGAAACTCTTCGAGGAAGTGCTAGATCCCTTCGAACACAATGTAGACGGACTCAGTATACAAAACAAAGCTTCTCAGTTCTTTAAAAGTTTCCTAGAATTGGGAAAAGATTGCAAAGGGTACGGCCCCGAGCGTGTTACTCCTTACATGCACATACTTGTGCACCATGCCGCAAGCAAGCATGAGACGTTTAAATGCTTGAGATGGTTTTCTAGTCAGGGAATTGAGAAAAAATGATGTATTGAAACACTTGCACCACTCGAAAACGAACAAGTGGAATGTAGCTCAACATGCTTTGAAAATAGGCAAGAGCCTAGAGGTAGCTGAATACGTGCGCATCAGTCGAGCGTATCGAAAACTTGACCCTAAGTACTGGTCTGAGGGCCTCATTCAAGTAATTCGGGCCAAAAGACGCCGCTGTGCCGATGAAGACAGTGAAACAGAAGTGCCTCTTAGTGTAGAAAACATGGACGGAACAGAGTTGCGCACTGAACTTCGTGCGCTGGGTGTGAATACAACCATCAAGTCTGTGGTACAGCTGCGTGAAAAACTTAAAAAGTTGAAACATAAGAGTGCCAAGGCCACAGATGGTGCAAACGCTGTATAATATTGAGTTCTCAGATTTTGCGTATGTTTCTCATGTGTTTATTTCTCTTATATATTTGTGTCATGTATACGCCGCGAAATGTAGCTCGTGGAAATTCATTTTCCTCAATTCTCTTTTTTTTGAACAGGTCCTTTTTTCTATTTTTTTCCTCGTCAGCATGATTGCGACTATATGATGTTCCCTGTTGCTTGTTTATCATTTATACATTCATTGCGAATAAAAGCTGGGTACCGAAATAGACGCAGAGCGCACTCGCAGCCATTTTGCTCTCTTTGAGCACCTATGTATGCTGCGCTGTAGCTTTTTTTGCACCCCAGCTGTTTAATGTTTTGGTATGTGTATATGTCTTTCCAATCAGTGCTGCAATTTTCGCAGCACTGATTGCATGTTCTTGAATAGGGTTGAACATGAAAGTGTTATGAAAACCAAGACTTTCACGCTTCCTTTCATGCACAACATACTTACTTTGTTCACAATCTGATGCATACTTCGAAAAATGTAGAAAGTTTGTCTGCAATGTTTTTCATGTTTTCTGTAACGCTTTTCTTTATTATCTATTGCAATGTGGTTCTGACTTACTTGTTCTTGCTATGAAGTGGCGACAACAATAAACTGACGACAACAATTTGGTGATTTTCGTCAAATTGTTGTGAAGCCACAGGTGAGTGCATACTGTGCAGTAGTGCCTGAAACTCCGGTCAAGGAAATTGCACTTGAACCTAGTATCAGCGTCGCCAACCTCGGGTAGCGAACACTTTCGGTGTTCTGCCGTCGCCTCTGTGTTCCCTTGCCTGCATCGGTGTGCTGTGGCAGCTTTACCAGCCCATAGGAAAAAAATGTGAGACGACACAGTGACAGCAATTCTGGAAGTCAAAGCTGTTGGAACGGGCTGTAGCTTTGCTTTTTGTGCAGCAAGCTATCAAAAAGTCTCTCTTGCACCCGGCATTGCCAGCCTTGAATCACAGGCTACCAAATTAAAAGAGCATGTATTCGAATAAGGTTATTTGCTCAGTTACTAAAAAGAAGCAGCGATGGCGTAGTGGTTAGAGCATCCGCCTCGCATGCAAAAGGGTCATGGTGAAAATCCCGGTGCCGCGCAGTTCCCAACCGGATAAAAAAAATCCGCGCGGTGATGGAACTGCATTACGAGGCCTGGGGTGCGACCTCACCGGTTACCACCGCCGGGAACGCACTGCCTCACCAGAGAAGGATTGGCCACCCTGGTGCAGTATCTGGCCACTACCTCCCACATGCATACGTCAAATAACTCAAGGCCCTCAGTCCCCAGCAGCTGCAAAGTAACTGACCACGGCGGCGGTCAGATCTGCAACGCAGCAGAGGGTGCTAAGAATCTCTGGATCCCGACAGGCCGCCATTGGAACCTGAACTTGGCAACGTGTAACGCTAGAACCTTATCTAGTGAGGGAAGTCTAGCTGTACTATTCGAGGAGCTAGAGGGTGTTAAATGGGATATAATAGGGCTAGGTGAGGTTAGGAGGACAGATGAGGCCTATACGGTGCTACAGAATGGGCACGTCCTTTGCTATCGGGGCTTGGCTGACAAAAGAGAACTGAAAGTGGAGTTCCTAATTCACAGAAGCATAGCTGGCAACATAGAGGAATACTATAGCATTAATGAAAGGGTGGTAAGTATTGTAATTAAACTGAATAAGAGTTACAAGATGAAGGTGGTACAGGCTTACGCGCCTACATCCAGCCATGATGACGCTTCAGTTGAAAGCTTCTATGAAGACGTGGAATCGGCAATGAGTAAGGTAAAAACACAGTATACTATAGTGATCGGCGACTTTAATGCAAAAGTAGGGAAGAAGCAGGCTGGAGACCATGCAGTAGGAGATTATGGCATCGGTACTAGAAACGCCAGAGGAGAGGTACTAATAGAATTTGCAGAACGCAATAATTTACGGATATTGAATACCTTCTACCGAAAACAAGGAAACCGCAAGTTGACATGGAGGAGCCCTAATGGCGAAAATAAGAACGAAATATACTTTTTAATGAGTGCACACCCAGGCATCGTGCAGGATGTAGAAGTGGTTGGCAAGGTACGATGCAGTGACCTTAGAATGGTGCGGTCTCGAATTTGCCTACACTTGAGAAAGTAACGACAGAAACAGATATGAAAGAAGCCAATCAATGAGCTAGCACTAAGAGGGAAAGTACAGGAATTCAGAGTCTCGCTTCAGAACAGGTACTCGGCTCTTAGTGAGGAAACCAACCTTAGCATAGATACAATGAATGATAAACTGACGAGTATCATTACGGAGTGTGCAGTGGAAGTTGGAGGCCTGGTAGTTAGACAGGACACTGGCAAGCTTTCTCAGGAAACGAAGAATATCATTAAGAAGCGTCAAATCATGAAAGTCTCAAGTACAACAGACAAAATAGAACTTGCAGAGCTTTCGAAGTTGATTAATAGACGTAAGGTATCCGACGTAAGCAGGTACAACATGGAGAGAATTGAACACGCTCTGAAAAACAGAGGAAGCGTCAAAGCAGTGAAGAGGAAACTTGGGATAGGCAAAAATCGAACGTAAGCACTAAGGGACAAAGAAGGCAAAATAACTACCAATATAGATAGGATAGTTAAAATAGCGAAGGAGTTTTACAGAGATCTGTACAGTAGCTGGGACAACCACGACGTTAATACTATAAGAACTAGCAGTAACCCAGATGACACCCTACCAGTAATAATAGAAGAAATCAGAAAAGCTTTGGAGAGCATGCAAAGAGGCAAAGCTGCTGGTGAGGATCAGGTAACATCAGATCTGCTAAAAGATGGAGGACAGATTGTGTTAGAAAAACTAGCCACCCTGTTTACGAGGTGTCTCCTGACGGGAAGAGTACCAGAGTCTTGGAAGAACGCTAACATCATCTTAATACATAAGAAAGGAGATGACAAGGACTTGAAGAATTACAGGCCAATTAGCTTGCTCTCTGTTGTATACAAGCTATTTACAAAAGTAATTGCTAACAGACTGAAGAAAACATTAACATTCAATCAACCAAAGGAACAAGCAGGATTTTGAACAGGCTACTCAACAATCGACCACATTCATACTATCAATCAGGTAATAGAGAAATGCTCAGAATATAACCAACCACTATACATAGCCTTCATAGATTACGAGAAGGCGTTCGATTCAGTAGAAATATCAGCCGTCATGCAGGCACTGCGGAATCAGGGCGTCGATGAAGTATATATAAACATTCTGGAAGAAATCTACAGGGGATCAACTGCTACTATAGTGCTTCATAAAGAAAGCAACAGAATATCAATCAAGAAAGGTGTAAGGCAGGGGGACACAATCTCCCCAATGCTATTTACCACGTGCTTACAGGAGGTTTTCAGAAGCCTAGAATGGGAACAGTTAGGGATAAGAGTTAATGGAGAGTACCTTAGTAACCTGCGCTTCGCCGATGACATTGCATTGCTTAGTAACTTAGGGGACGAATTCCAACTCATGATTACGGAGTTAGACAAGGAGAGCAGAAAGGTAGGTCTTAAAATGAATCTACAGAAAACGGAAGTAACGTACAACAACCTCGCAAAAGAGCAGCGCTTCGAGATAGGTAATAGTGCACTTCAAGTTGTAAAAGACTATGTCTACTTAGGGCAGGTCATAACCGCGGAGCCGAACCACGAGATGGAAGTAACTAGAAGAATAGGAATGGGGTGGAGCACATTCGGCAGGCACTCTCAAATTATGACAGGTAGATTGCCACTATCCCTTAAGAGGAAGGTATATAACAGCTGTATCTTGCCGGTACTTAGCTACGGAGCAAAAACCTGGAGACTTACAAAGAGGGTTCAGCTTAAATTGAGGACGACGCAGTGAGCAATGGAAAGAAAATTGGTAGGTGTAACCTTAAGAGACAAGAAAAGAGCAGAGTGGATTAGGGAACAAACGGGGGTTAAGGATATCATAGCTGAAATCAAGAAGAAGAAATGGACATGGGCCGGGCATGTAGCGCGTAGACTGGATAACCACTGGTCGTTAAGGGTATTTAACTGGATTCCCAGAGAAGGGAAGCGGGTTAGGGGGAGACAGAAGGTTAGGTGGGCAGATGAGATTAAGAAGTTTGCGGGTATAAATTGGCAGCAGCAAGCACAGGACCGGGTTAACTGGTGGAACATGGGAGAGGCCTTTGTCCTGCAGTGGACGTAGTCAGGCTGATGATGATGATGATAATGATGAATATGATGATGATGACACAATATGCGCCGGCTTGTTAACAAAGCTTCCTACATAAATGGTCTCGCCAGGAAACGCCCTCCGAGCAAGCTCCTCTATAACATCATTCACTTTGTCGATATGGCTTTTATTTATTGTCCTCCTATCTATATCTCAATATTTTTCGCTATTTCTTTGTGTGTTTGGTGTCATTTTACATCTTTACTCCATATCTCGCGTTCTGTTTTACTCTATGTCATTTCATTTCATTGATACTCTTTCTTTTTTTCTCGCCTATTCGGCATCTGCTGAGTCTCTGTTTAGTTTTATTTGTGTGTGTGTGTGTGTTAGATTATGAGTATTATATGTATTTACGTAAGATATTATAACATAGGTAAATTGAAAATGAACGAAAGAGTGATAAAGAGATAGTAATGTGGTGCGTGGAAAGTAAGAGTGCGCTTCAATCAAGATTTCATTGCCATATGCTATCTTCTTTTTTATGTGAGCAATGTATTTCTGTTACATCAAGCTACTATCTAGAAGAATGCCAAGACAGGAAAAGCATGAGCTAGGAGAGATTGGAGGGGCTGGGCAAAAGTCGTACGTGATGCTGATGTCAAATTGCGCTAGTGTGACGTATACACAACAAACTTGGTTTTAGCAGCAATAATAGATAACAGGCTCCTATTACACCACCTAAAAATGTTTTCTAAGTCAGCATTCAAATGTTTACGAGAGCTGAGATGTTTTATGGGAGGGATATATGGTGGTATCACTACCGTACAAAACGCACTGTGTTGAAGAAAGACAATTAGGTAACTCAATAGTATAAATTGAAAACAAAAGTATATCGCCCATGATAGCATGTCACCTGATTAGTAGTATGAAAGGTGTATAGAGAGAGAGAGAAAAAGCGCAAGTTCAACGCCCTTCTCTTCGCCTATTGTGGTCGAGAGTATGCATAGCTGTCCTCTAAGCTGAGCGCTACATGAAAGTATTCAGTGGTAGTTGGAAATACCGGGACACCCCGTACAGTCAAGATGGCTGCTGATTTTACAGCGAAATCAGTTACAGATCAGAACACGGGTCACGCGCAGTTGCACGTTGTCCGCCACCGCCAGCGCCGCTGTCCGTAGCCAAATTGCACGAAATGAGAAAAAAAAAGCCCTTGCACCCATGTCACAGTGGGGCTCGAACCCAGGTGCACAGGGGGTCAGCCCAGTCCTCTACCACTGAGATACTCCGGTTTTTTTGTATTTATTAAAGTCCTTGGGCAATAAAGACAAATTCAAGCGAACAAAAGTACAATCAAATCGCGAAACTAAGCGTTCAAGTGTTACTCATAAACACTAAATGGCTAACACAGCGCGAGTTCCTCACATGAAGGGTTCTTCACATCGTGTTATACAAACAAAAAAGGGGTGAGGTCAAACAGTTCTCTAAGACGGAGTACCAGTAAGGTCTAAAGTCTAGCTCGTCATAAAGGTTTTTTTAGGTGCATAGCCATTTGAATGAAGTGTGCGCTTGAAGAGGTGATAGGCTCTGCATTGCGGTCTTGCATTCGTGTCTTCCACAAGCTGTGCATACCCGCGAGGAAAAACATATCATATGGTACTTCATCAAGCGCTGCTGGCAGAAGATAACGTATTGTGTGAGAATGAATAACAAAACGCTTTTTCAGTGCTCGCTGAAGGACATCTTAAAATAGTATGGCATCTTTGCAGCTAACAAAGCAATGCTCAATCGTTTCCGGCACATCACATAGACGGCAGTTAACAGACGGAATAAAAATACATTTTCTTTCTAACTATGTGTTTACCTCCAATGTTTCAGAGTGGAGTTTATACAAGAATGTTTTTGAATTCGGTGGAATGTACATTTTGCGCACTTGCTTCAACACATCGTGACCTGAAAGATTGGCGTACAGTGAACGGTACAATGGAGGTGGGAAGAGTGTACTCAGTAGGTCCTTATACAGCACCTTGTGCGATACTGTGTACAAGTATTCTACAGAGAAGGGAGCTTTAAGGAACTGTACTGCGAGGTAAACTTCCTGCATTAATCCCCACAAGTATGAGCGTTCGGAGAAGATGGATGAAACAAATAAATCTGGTAAGCAATCAACAGGTGTAACCTGCAAGAAAGAACGGATTACAAGATGGGAATTGTCTCGAAAAAAGAAGAATCGGGACACTATTTGCAATAGATTAAGGTGTTTTAATCCTAACCCGCCCTCACTAACTGACTTGAATATATTATCACGGCGCATGGGCTCAAAAGTTGAAGACCATATGAAAGTAGAGAAAATCCGATGAAAGCGTTGTATATAGAATCTTGCGCAATGAATGAGTTGCAATACATAGTAAATCTTTGTCGCCAAGAAAGGTATTGCAAGCTTCAGCCCTCCCAGATATCGAAAGTCGATAGGGCACAAATGTCTGGGCCGGTCGTTCAAGCTTAGGGACGCGTTCCTTTCAGTAATGCGCACTAAATCTATATGGATGCAATGTTACACCGAAATATGTTTGAGGAGTTCTTGTCCAATTAATCCCTGCAAAGTGGTTCGGTGTGCTACCCCACAAGCCAAACCACAGTCCTAAACTTTTAGAGGCATTTAAATGAGCTCCTGATACTACGCCAAACTTTTCAATAGTATATACCACATTTTTGACACTTGGTTTATCTGTGCAAAAGAATGCGACATCGTCTGCATTAGCCAATACTTTAAGCTCACTGCCTAATATTCTAAAGCCACGAATGCAACTCGACTGTATTATGCTTAAGAGCTTATCCAGTTTTTATTTCTTCAATAAATGAAATTATCGCCAGTAAAGTTACACACAACATACTTCGTCAAAAGTCAGGCGAACACACGCAAGCGTCAAGAACGGAAAGCCACTCCGGAGCGGGGTCAAAAGTCTTAACAACACTGCGCACTTGAGCAGCTGCTTCTCGGAAGAGAGATTTTGTCGACCGTGGTGGCTCGGCGTGACTATCGATCATGCGACTTTTTATAGTGAATAAAGTCCCAACAACATAAACATGTCATAAGGAGTACTATCAGTCAGACTATTTTTGAATGGCAGGAACCTAATATCATGAGCTGTGATTGGAAGTTCTTTTGCTAATGTTCTTTTTAGAATGTCCGAAAATTACTTGTCAAACTTGCCATAGGCCAGCTTGATATGGGGAAAGCAATCATGTTATACGACTTATAAAGCGTTTTACAGCAGCAAAAGAACAACCAGTCGTCGCAATATTCGATTAGCGTAACGAGTGGGCCGTCCAATGGTCCAACCCATTACAAAAGCTTGTTCTTGTTTCCGTAGTAACTGTGGCGCATACCCAATAATTCCTCATCGTCATCAGCCACTGCATACACAATTGGCACAAAACTCCTAGCAAGTGTTTAGCGGATACCACGCTTCCCAGAAGAATGACGGAAAATAGCGTAGCGAATGCCAACCTACTACCCAAAAGTTTACTATAATGCCCAAGTGGGTACCAAGCAAGTGTACTTTTAGTCGTTACTCGATGAGTGCTTTGAAAATCTCTGAAAGGCTGCTCTTTTAGCTTTCGCCGTGACTGTGCTGCGCCTACGGCGAAGGCCTGGCACTTTTCTTTGTCTGTCTGTTTGTTTGTCTGTCTGTCTGTCTGTCTGTCTGTCTGTCTGTCTGTGTACGTGTGCGTGTGCGTGCGCGTGTGCGTGTGCATGCGCGTGTGCGTGTGCGTGCGTGCCTGTGTGCGTGTGCGTGCGTATGTGCGTGTGTGCGTGTGTGTGTATGTGTGTGTGTGTGCGTGCGTGCGTGCGTGTGTGTGTGTGTCTTCCTTGCTCTGTCTACATTTTTCTGTTTCATCCCTCTCACTAACTATCTCTCCCTTCCCTGCTTCATTTTTCCATCTAATCCTTTGTCATTTTCTTTCTCTCTGTTTCTGATTCTCTATTTTTTTATTGACTGCCTGCTTTTATTCTCTATTTCGTATTTCTTTCTCTCTCTTCGTATTTTGCTCTGCCTAGCTTGCTTTCTTCCCTAACGCTTTTCTTTATTTCAGTTTACTTTCTTATTTTTTAATTAGGAGGTCCTCGTTATGTCACCCATTCGAGTTATTAGGTACAACAGCTGAGAAATCGTCGCCCGTGTTTGAGAAAAAAAGCAGATGAGGGGGGGAAACAATGATGAAGATAGCCGACTGGTTCATGATGACAATTACTTTTGTACGCGACAAACAGTCCGAGGCTTAAACAGCTATGTTTATTTTTTCCTGTATTATCATTTCTTTCTATCACTCTCTGTCAGCTCTCAATTTCATAAGAATTTTTGCATCTCACGCTGGACAGATCAGCAAACGCGCAAAGGAAGCAAAGTAGAAAAAAGAGGGCGGAAGGAGCGTGTGCTGGTTCATGGTACTAAGAACTATTTTTTGCGGCTAATGGGCTCCCTCTGGACTTCGGCAGTTCGGCTGTGAAAAGTCAAAAACACAATCACTCGTGTACTAGAATTGCTAACTGTTGAATGCTACTGTGTTAAAGTAAAAAACAAATCTTTATGTGTTTTAGGAACACAGTTTTTTTTCTTAAGTGTCAAGTACGCTGTTTTAAACGACGAGAAAGAATGGTAGGTCACGTGTCCTCGCGATGTTCGAGCTCCTCCATTCTGTCGTCATTTTTCTAGATGCAGTCAGCTTCGCCGTCTGACAAGGTGACCGTGTTTCAAAATCGGCGTCGGATTGAGTGATTACAATAAGCAGAAGCTGTTATTGAAATGGAGACAGTTCTATTTGCTTTAATAGTCCGACTTCATACAATAATAGTATTGGCATTTGACGTGGTGGCCTCTCTTCATTCTTGTTGCACGTCAAACCAACCAAACCATTCGTTTTATATCGAATGTTTTTGTGCTCTGAAGAGGTTATTCCTCTTTCTGGTAAGGTGTGGAAGCACAAGAAGGACGTCATCGTCGTTTGAATAAATTACAGCATCTTCCGCTAAACGGAAGTATGTGTGGATGCGAAGCAGCGTGGAGATAATTCGCTTGAACAGCAGATGGCGTAATTTTTTAAATAGAAATGAATATGTGAAGAATTTTGTACGTGGTGGGGCTATCGTGGTTTAGAAACCGTACGTATGTGATTCCTAGCGTTAGTGCATGCGCGCTTTGAAGCCGATGCCTTTGTGGTCAGCGGAATGTAGCATCAGGGGTTAATGTTCTAGAGTTTCAGATGGCACAAACGCTAGTTCTGGCGCTAAAATTGACACTGGCGGTGGCGTTGACGCTGGCGCTCAAAGCGGCGTTTCGCAGGAGAGAAAGAGGCACGCGTACTCCGCCATTTTATACCGAGAAAATGGCACCCTCAACTAAGTATAAGCTGTCGTGCTAGTGGTGTGAAGTATGCAGTGTAATTAAGGTTGCTAGAGAAGAACTTCCCAAACAATGAAACACTAGAAGTGCGTTGGTGATCATAAAGCTTCACTAAATCGGATTCTGCCTGAAAGGCTGAAATCCAGCCTGCACTGTTGACAACTGTTAAGATACCCTACCAGATCTTCCATACGGTGATCATCCACTATATTGGGCAGCTCTCCAGCACCAGTCCTGGAAACCACTACATCATTGTATCTGTAGATTATTTATCAATGTACGTTGAAGTGGCATTCCTGTCACCCCTGCCCCCGTTCGTTTTGTCAATTCTGTGAAAACTGTCTATTTTAGTAAGCATGGTTTATCAAAAAACCTGATATTGGAGCGTGCCACGACATTTTGCACCCGCAGACTACGAAGGTACCTTTGCAAGGCGGGTGTAAAGCAGCATAAGGCATCTGCGTTCCATTTTGAGGCAAACGGCCTTACTGAGCGCACTAATCAAAGTATTCAGGCAAAACTCACTCCATATACCAAAGTGGACAGGAACAGAGAGGCCGACTGGGATGTCCACCATCGGGTGGCTGGCTGTGCAGTTAGCACGGCGATGCAGACGTCTACGGGTGCGACACCATATGAAATAGTATATAAAAAGCTGCCCAACTAAAAGCAGGTCCTCATCGTAGACACTCTTGTTAGAATCAGACACTATAACAACCATACAGACGCTAGTCAGAAGCTCAGAGTTGCGGCGAGTAAAAGAGTTACACAAGTACAAGTAAAACAATAGTGCTATTATGACCACCACCATCAAACTGCCTCGGAGTACAACATTTGAGAAGAAGTATGGGTACTAAGGGGCAGCAGGTGCTCGGGCGGGAAGTTACTCGCGAACATTGAAAGGCCCCTCACTATTACCGAACGCCTAGGACAGAATACCTGGAGCCTTAGAAGCTCAGATACAAGCTTTGCACTTGACCGGCGGAAAAAGAATAACTTTGAAGTGCACGTGCCATGCTTCATGAAACGAGTGCGTTGTTGGGACTAAACTTTTATTTCTTTTTTTGTGCTAGGTCCACAGCGTGACCGACTGATAAGGGTCAGCACGTCAACACGACTCGGCGGCTGGAGAAAAGCGGAGGAAGACGAAGGGGGAATCGATTAGCCTGCTCGACGAGCAGGGGTTTCCTCTTCGTTTCTGTTCTATACAGTAGTTTGAGTGAATGAAAAATTAGATGGTAGCGCAGTTCATCATACGCTAAAAAAATCGACCAGATACAATTCATGCGGGTTTCAGAAGGCAGATTTATACTTCACTTTAGTGGAGACGCTAATTCATATTTTCTTCCCGTTGTTATCAATTTAACACACTGTGTTGATTAGTACAGAGCACTTTACATAAGGAGCATTTTTATTGACGTCCTCTCTCCCGATGATGTGTTTTAAAGCTGGGAGCAGCAATAAGAGTCTTGAAAAATAAAGCACATTGCAGCAATTCTCTCGGAATTCCAGGCACGTATAGAAAGGCGTTTTTCTTGATCATCCTTGAGGTCTGCTTGGCTGACAAATTATAGGCCTTTTTATATTCATTTCATCGTTTGCAACACCTACGGTTACCCCAACTTTGACAACTGTCTTATTATTTATTGAATTTCATCCTTTGTGTATATCAAGGGCCTAATTTAGTTTTGGGAGCTCAAAGGACATTCAGCCACAATACTTTATCACCTCATATTTGCATTCGAGTCAATATAGTTTAACAAGGTGCTCATAATTTAGCTCAATTCGAAGTTAAAAGAAAGTATCCAAGATACTTCCAAGTAGCCTAGGCAACTTTTCTGCCAACACAGGCCTAAAAACTTAGCCAGACTGGCGAAGAGAAGCGAAATATGGACAACCATGACCACAATTTTAATGCTAAAGGTGCTATGATGAAGAAAAAAAAACTGTGTGTTTTCATGTGTTTGCTCGTTGGTCTAGGGGCCGAATATGGACTTAGGGTGTGAGAGGTCTCGGGTTTGAATCCAGGACGAGCCCGGTGTCTTTTTCAGTTTATTTAATTTTTTTTAAAGTAGTGGGTTTGAAGCATGAAGTTTGGTTGGCATCGTTATTCGCATTTTGCTTTTGCGCGATTCTTCTTTTTCCGAGCGTTTTTGCCGGTGGAGATGTCGGTTTTAAAATATCTTATGAGTAATTTACTTCTTGGAAAAACATTGTTTTCTTCATTAGTGTTAATTTGCATGCGTTGGCTCTTGGTCTAAGGGTATGATAATAACTTAGGGTGCGAGAGGTCCCGGTTTTTTATCCCAGAGGAGCCCGAAGTGTTTTTCAGTTTTTATGTTTTTTTTAAAAGGAGAGCGTTTGGAGCAAGAAGATAGGTTGGTGTCGCCATCCACATTTTCCTTTTGCGCGCTTCCTTTTTTCCCGAGCGTCTTTGGCCGGTGACTGTGGCAGTTTTGAAATTTTTTAGAGGTAAATAACTTCTAACAAACACATTGTTTTTTTCAATAGTGTTACTTTGCATGTGTTGGCTCGTTGGTCTAGGGGATTGATTCTCGATTAAGGTGCTGAAGGTCCTGGGCTCAAATCACCAACGAGCGCAATTTTTTTCAGTTTATAGTTTTTTTCAAAACAGTATGGCGTTTGGAGCATGAAGCTAGGTTGGCGTCGCGATCCGCATTTTTTTTTGCGCGATTCCTCGTTTCCCGAACGTCTTTTACTGGCGACTGAGTGGTAGTTTTGAAATTTAATAGGGGTAATTCAGTTCTACCTAAAATATTGTTCTCCTCAGTAATGTTCATTCGCATTTGTTGGCTCGTTGGTCTAGGGGTATGATTCTCGCTTTGGGTGCGGGAGGTCCCGGGTTCAATTCCCGGACGAGCCCAAATTCTTTTTTAGTTTTATATATGTTTTCAAGGAAGTCGGGCGTTTGGAGCAAGAAGATAGCTTGGCGTTGCCATCCACATTTTCCTTTTGCGCGTTTCCTTTTTTCCCGAACGTCTTTTCTCAGTGACTTTGGCAGTTTTGAAATTTTTAGGCGAACTAACTTCTAACAAAAACATTGTTTCCTTAGTGTTACTTTGCATGTTGCCTCGTTGGTCTATTTTTTATTTTTTTTCTTCATTACCTGCTTTCGTACCAACCACATAATACAAGTGACACTGGTAAGAAAGTATGAAATGTACAATATTTACATGATGACATAACGATCAACCAGCATGGCGCTGATTTCTTTACTATAACACTCGCAAGGTCAGCAGAGCCTCCAGTCGTGGAAGCCATACTGGTGGCTACTGTGCCGCTTCGCAAATCTCAAGGAACCAGTGAATTCTTTCTCTGAAATAGACATATGCCGGCCGTGCATCCTTATCACAGTGGTAAGCTGCCATTCTCGCACTCTTATGCAATGGAGGTCCATGAGCATAATCTAGGGGTATGATTTTCGCTTAGGGTGCGAGAGGTCCCGGGTTCAAATCCCAGACGAGCCCAATTTTTTTTAGTTTTATATTTTTTCTCAAAAAAGTAGGGCGTTTGGAGCATAAAGCTAGGTTGGTGTCGCGAACCGCATTTTCTTTTTGCGCAATTCCTCGTTTCCCAAACGTCTTTTACTGGTGACGGGTGACAGTTTTGAAATTTAGTAGGAGTAATTCACTTCTAGCTAAAATATTGTTCTCCTCATTTATGCTTATTTCCATCTGTTGGCTCGTTGGTCTAGGGGTATGATTCTCGCTTTGGGGTGCGAGAGGTCCCGTGTTCAAATCCCGG
>WOVY01003990.1:0-28068 GCA_013436015.1 Rhipicephalus annulatus
AAAATACTTGTTTTCATCCGCGGCGCGGCAGTATCTAAAGTTGAAAGACATGCGAAAAGCATGTGACGTACATACAATCACCAAACATATGCACACAACAATAGATACGATCGCCTATCGTACATAAATATGCCAACACATAGCGTGTGAAATGCAAATTTATATACATAACTTAACACATGTCTACTGCTCTGCGCGAATAGCTTAGCACTCCGCGTTCGGCTTCGGTGGGAGACGGACGTGTGATGGCTCGCTCCGTGCGAGGTGCTTCGGCGGCCGCTGCTGGCCGCGGTGTTAGGTTCCCTTCTGCACCATCGGATTACCGGTTTTGTTGCTACATTGCCGTCGGGTGACAGTATGGAAGAGTGTGTGTTTTCTGCACGGGGATTTGGAAAAAAGACCATACCGGTTGGAAGACTTCGGGCCCCGTTGGAAGAAGTGGGACTCATCTAGGCGATCACTGGCATTGGAGCCTTCCAGATGAATCACATCTGGCTGGCGAAGATGCGAAGCAAGGATGACAAAGAAGCATTACTCAAAACAGGTGGACTCCGAGTCAAGGGTGGCTTCTGTGCTATCATCGACCCTATCCAACATGATGTAACCGTGAAAATCCACTGGGTTGACTTTGCGGTCTCGAATGAGAGCATTCGACAAGCGTTAGGTGAGTTTGGTGAAGTGCTGGAGGGTTCCAACAACAACTGGACCGTCGCGGGCTTTGAACACGCGATATCGACGACGAGGATGGTGCGACTGAAACTGAAGGAAGGCGTGGTGCTAGAAGACTTGCCGCACCTTTTAAGATTGGAGGGGGCACCGTCCTTCTTGTGGCCCCGGGTCGGGCACCGCTTTGCCTAAGGTGTCACATGCAAGGACATATACGACGAGACTGCCAGACTCCCCGCTGTGGTGTATGCCGAGCATTTAGTCATGAAGTCAAGATTGCGTCAGGAGTTTTGCCTGCCAGAGTTACGAAGACCGTGCTGCCAACAGACGACGCCAAGATAATCTAATGGACGCCGAAGAGGCTGAGAAGTTGGCCCCTGGCAGCAACGCCGTGGGACCCGACGCCGCAGTTCAGGCAACTGGAGAAGAGACAGCCGACGCGACAACGCAAGATGGCAAAGACTCAACGAAAGAATCCGAGGAGTTGGCCGCAACAGGCGGCCAGCAGGACATTCAAGAATCGATGGAGGAAGATATGGGTACCAGTGGCGAGATCGCTACGCCAGAAGCCGGCACAAAGTCTCCGAAGCGACCACGGGACGCGGCAAGCGTTACCGAGTGGAGAGCACGGAACGCAACCTGAAACGCCCGGAGCGTCTGTGGCATCGCGTCACGGGCGCTAAGAGTAAAAAAATATGCCCTCGAAACCCGGTCGGCGTCATCGTCGCCGGTTCGGGGACAGGATCTAGACGCGTAACCCCGGTTTTCCCACTGCACGGTATACGAGACACGGTAAGCGCAGCATTGTAGTTTCATCTTTGTCATCAACATGGCTAGCATGACTGCGCCTTTACGCATTGGTACGCTGAATGTACGTGGTCTAGGAACGCGTCGCAAACAGTACCAGTTGAAAACGCTTGATGCAAGAAAAAGACCTTGACTTGCTCGCGGTCCAGGAGACTAAAGTTAGTACTGAGGACGCGACTGATAGCTTTTAGCAGAATTTTCATTGCGGTACAATGCGTGTGTGAGCTATGCAGTGGGAGCATCAGCCGGATGTATATTTTTGTCAAGACCTCTCTTGGTATTGTAGTGGAAGAGGTCAAAACGTTGCCTACATGGCGTTTTGTTTTGTGTGACTTTTGTTACGGAACACTAATTTAGAGTTATCTGTGTATACGCACCTACAATTCGAGGGACAGATGTTTGTTTTTTCGGGAAATGCAAGCGTACTTTGAATGTCAGAAATGTGTGGTTCTGTTGGGTGACTTCAATTGTGTTTTGACCCAAGAATATTGCACATATACTGCTAAATTAGGTGATGAAAGCGTTGGCTTGCTTAGAGACAGCCTTAATAAGTACTTTTTACATGACGTACCTGTGTTTGCGATGGTGGGCAGTCACCAGCACTTCACACATTTTCAAGGTTCGAGTCAAGCACGACTAGATCGAGCATATGTTTGTTCTGAGATAGTACCTTTAGGTTCAGAACTATGATGTTTATGCTGTTTCCTTCAGTGATCTTTGCTTAGTTTTGTTTGAGATAGGTAGAAAGTGCAAAAAGAAAGTTGTATGGGAAACATGGAAACTGAATACTAAGATAATTACGCACGAAGGGTTTGTAGATAAGACAAAGAAGGAAATCGAGAATTTTTTCAAAAACGCTGAAAGGAGTGCCACGGAAAGATGGGAATTATTTAGCAAAAGATAAAAATGAATGCAATAGAGTGTGGTTGCTACATGCAGTACCAAGCTTGAAAAACAGGAACGTGAGCTACGGGCAGAGCTAATGATTTGGTGAATATTGAAGCAGAAAACCCGGGCTTATTCACACATCAACTGCAGGTTGTGAAAAACAAAATTGAATGTCTTGAAGAAGATAAATATAAAGGCGCAATTATACGAGCAAGAGCTGAGAGATACCTCGTGGGTGAAGCCCCGACAAAGCGAGCCTTGTCAGATGAAAAGGCATATGCTCGAGCTCACGACATACTGAGATAGAATGGAATGATAAAATATTGAAAGAACATAAAAATATTATGAAAGCTTTTGAAAACTATTATCAGGACTTGTTTGCTTATCGCGTACCAAAGGAGCCGGGTTTTGTAGATGAGTTCTTGATGGAAATGCCGACACTTAATGCTGAGGACACAAATTTATTGGAAATGTCTATCAGTATAGGGGAAACTGAGAAGGCTATTGATGATCTCGGCATGGGCAAATCACCTGGTTCAGATGGAAATAATGCCGCCTTTTACAAGGCGTTTCAAGGAGGATATGGCCGCCGCATTGCATGAGGTTTTTTCAAAGTCTTTAGATCGTGGAGCTTTGCCTTCATCGTTTAATCGAGCACACACCGTGCTGATTCCTAAATGGAAAGAGCAACTTGTTTTACGCAAAGTGACAGGATACAGGCCAATCACGCTAACAAACGTAGATTATAAGGTGTTTATGAAAGTTCTGGCTAGGAGGTTGCAAGGAGTATATACAGTTGGTCGGGTCACATCAGACTTGCGGCATCAAGCGTAGGAGCGTATTCACGAATATTCATGTTGCCAGGAGCATTTTGGAGTATTGTGACGCTGCGCTTCTAAAAGTAGCTATGTTGCAAATTGATCTAGCCAAGGCTTTCGACATGGTTCCACACAATATACTCTTCATGCTAGCTGAGTACGTTGGTCTTGGTGCTATCATATGTAAAGGTAATAAATTGGCATATAAAAATTCAACCACAAATTTAATTGTAAATAGAGAACTCTCACAGCTCATACAAGTACTTTCCTCCGTGCGCCAGGGGTGTCCTTTAGGTCCTTTGCTCTTCGCTCTATTTTTGGAACCATTAATTCTGTCAGAAAGTGATTCACCATGCAGGGATTAATGGTTTCAGGTTGCAGTCATGTGAAGTGTGTGTTTTGGCATACGCCGACGATATTGCCTTTTTTGCAATTGATAGAGCGAGTGTCACTTCGTTATTAAAAATCACTCAAAGGTTTTGTGACACGAGTGGAAGTTTAATGAACAAAGAAAAAAGCATTGGTTTATGGCATGGTAATTGGGACCTTACGCCCAGTTCTTTTGGAAATATTCAGTGGCTCACGATGCCTAGTCGTTACCTAGGGGTATCATTGGACAGGTATCAAAACAGTGAAGCGTTTTGGCTTGAAAAGGCTGAAGAACTGCGCGCGACAGCCGAAGGATGGGGTGGTCGTGGCTTATAAATTTTCTCTCGGTCAGCTGTATGCAACGTGTTTCTGGCTGCTAAAATTATGTACCATTTGCAAGTACTTAGTTGTAAGCGTCAAACCATTCACAAAGTCCACAGGATATTCGCCACGTTCATCTAGAGCTCTACGTGGGAAAGAACATCTAGAACGAACTTGTTTCGGCGAGTTAAGCATGGAGGGCTGTCTCTGTGTCATCTGTTTCTTAACCAAGTAATATCACGTTTCCTGCTCATTAGAGACCAGAGAGACTCTTTTTTTACGTTCTTTATTTCAAACAACCCTGTTACATCACATGCCTGACTTCTTTGTATCTTCAGACAGGCGAGAACGACACACCTTGTCACCGTTCTTGCGCGAAGTTGTGTTCTCATATCGTTTCTTAAGGGCGAGGTTTTCGATAGATTATCTAACTAATGTGAAAAGAAAGCGCCTTATGAAAGACCTAATACAGAATGTTTTTCCTGTGCCCCTGTATCGTTCAAGGTATGGAAAATCATATGGTCATGACGTACTAAAGCGAGTGAAAAACATGTGTATACCACCCAATGTGAAAACCTTCTTTTTTAAACTTCATACGGGAACCTTGCCAGTAAAGACGTGGCTTGAAGAGAGAGGGTTGGATGTACCATGGGGAAGCAGCTGTCTCCTGTGTAACAAACCTGAGACCATTGAACATGTGTTTATTGATTGTAAGAACGCTATTTTCTTTTGGGACATTTTACAGAGAACTTTAAAAAAAAGATTTACCTCTTACTTCATATGGGATTCGTTTTTTGCCTTGTGATAGTTCTGTGCAAAATTTGGATGTTATATTTGTACTTGGTCTTCATTCGGTTTGGCGTAGTATGCTATCGTACAGACACTGTGATAGGAGAGTTCTATTCGTTCATGAGTGTTTCGTGGAAGCTGTTATAAAAGTGCGAGATGTGTATAAGACTACCGACTGTAATGAAGATGTAATATCTTTGTTTGACGCGTTGTCACGGATGAAACATGTGTGATAGTGATTGTCATATTTGCTTGACCTGTAGTCAAGAAGACAATAAAGAAAAAAAGCGCGAATAGCTTAGCAAGTTAACGCATTCGGTTCACGTGCACGAGCAAAACTAAGTGGCGCAGGTTCGAGTCCGGCCAAATCTAAATGTTTTTTTTTCAACGTTTTTATTGTACTGTTATTTTTTAATGCCTTAGGTTATAAAACAAAATAAAAGCCATATTGCGTTTAAGTACGTATGTGGAACTGTGTTTTTTGCGCAACAGTTATTAGTATTTTTATTCTCATTATTAATTTTTTCATTTATTTCATAATATAACAAAATTAAGGACTAAGGGGAACATTGGGTCTGCTTGATTGTGAAGGGACTCGAGAACTGAGAAAACTCAAACCAAAAAGTTTATTTGAGAAAAAAACTGAGCATTTCACAGCCGGACCACTTTCTTCAAGGGTAGGCCCTAGGTATGCGCGGGACTTGCTATATGACTCATCTCAAGCTGTGGCAGTTGAGGGAAGGCAATATCACCGAGGAGCAGTTCCAAAATATATTTTGGTTGACGTTTTTTGATTTCTCCAAAATAAGGACTGCACAATTGTGATCGAGCCAAACCAGGAATTGCGGGCACAAAGTCATGAGACAGAAATTGAATAATGTTGATTGTTTGAAAAATTGCCCTTAATAAAAGGAAGAGTTATGCAGTGCTACGTAGCTTAACCTGCAGTAGGAATTTTATATATACATATAGATAGTTTAAAATGGACAATGTTGCACACACAGACATTGGTTAAATTTCTTTGCAGCACAGTTGAAGCATCTATGTAGAACTGAAGCATCAAGAGAAGCTCATGCGTCCTCACTTTATTGCGCTTTACATAGCTTGTATGCGTCCATGCAGCCATGATATGATATATTTCAAAGCATTTGTTTAACCTATCATCTTCTTATTCATTAAAGCTGGCCCATAAGTTGTGTCTTATGTAGCACTACAATTGAAGCGTAATCTGCATGGTGGTCTGAAACAATGCTTTTGAAGATCTCAAAACGACCCAGCTCTATACACGACCATCCGTGCATCAATGATAAGCACCATTATGTGTCCGTACATATCAGTTGTGCTCTCATACTTAAAAATTTTTCTGACCACTCTCTCTGCCCCTACCTCGTTTCTGTCATGAAGCTGTGGCAAGTTGTGTATAGCTGTATTTATATTGTAGGAGCACATATACTATCAATAAAAAATTATTTTTAGGCTACATGCAATTAGTTTTCATAGATTTTCATTTCTTTTGTCGGTGCTCAGGAGAGCTAAGCTCATGGCCGATATTTTAAAATGACATTTCTCTTTGCCAATGTTAATGAGAACAGTTTCATTAATATTGACAAGTTCATTCACATTGAATTTAGTTCTCATTATCATTATTTCTACTAAAAAACGAGCCCTTCAAGTTATGCTTTTCTTGCTTGATTTGTTTTCGTGTGACAGCATGCAAGTAAAATGACAGTTATTGTCATTCCTTGTGAATGACACATTTTCCGTGTGACAGACATTAGCACCTGGTCATCTGCAGAAGTTGTATTCATTCTGGAAAAGGGCGAACAGTGGTGTCTGACAACACAGAATAGCCTGCGTTATTCTTTTGTACTATATATGTCACTGTGCAATCATTTATAACTTTATAGAGCTCGGATTTCCTGCTGAAAATGTGACAACAATTGTACAGTTTTCACATTTTTGCAACAATCCACATTCCTTTCATACACTATTGCACATTTTCGTAAGCACCTTACAAAATTTGTATATTTCCGGAAGACTTTACATTCTGTATTTTCCTTATGAAACCTTCTGTACACTCCATACACTTTCCTCATCCTCCCATATCTTCCATAATGAACTCTTCGTATGCTCCGTAAGTTTTCTTATCTTTCCATATTTTCCATAAAACTCACTGCATCCACGCCATGAAACTTGTTTATCCTTCCATATACTCCATAAAAAGCTTTCCATATATGCCATACATTTTCCTTATCTTTCTGTATACTCAATAAAAAGCTTTCCGTACACGCCATACAATTTCCTTATCCTTCCATATACTCCATAAGAAGCGCTCCGTAAATGCCATACAACTTCCGTATATTTCCATAAAACTCCATATGTTTTCCGTACGTAGCATAAGGAAATGTTACGGAGTCCATATATTTTCCGTAAGATTTCATACGGAACTTTTCAGTAGGGGTGCTGTTCTTCAACAAGTAAGATGGCCGCAGGTTGCGAACTGCTTCCTTTGCTTCGCGAACGCTTTCACCTGCGAAAAGAAAATACGGATTGGGAGAGCGTGAAGCGCTAGCCTGCGTTTAGGCATGCAACCACTGGCATACGTGCTTGTGGGGAAGGCATTTCACGTTGCGCACAGACCGTCAAGCCTTGGTCTCTCTCCTCACTTCGCAAAGCTCCGGCCGCCGCCTCCTTCGCATCGCACACTGGTCTGAACAGCTGCTTCGGTACAACTATACTGTAGAGTATCGGAAAGAGTACGAAAATCAGGTGGCACATGCCCTTTCCCGCCTTCCAGTTCTGTGTCCGTCTGAAGATGCTTCATTAGAGGAGGTTGTGTCTTTTGTTGAATTACCTTGCCTCACCAAGGAGCAGTTACAACAGGCCCAGCGTGAAGACTTCAAGTTGGAGCAAGTCGTGACTTATGTCGCCACATCTAGGCCTGCACATAAGACGCTCTTAAGTGAACTTCAGCCTTTCTTCTTGGCGCGTGAAGCATTGTATGTTGTTTACAACTAGCTCCTGCGCGGAGAACAAATCGTCGTTCCGTTGTCTCTCACGCCGCATGTAATCGCTGCTGCCCACGATGCTCACTCAGATATAGTTCGGACAAAATATCGACTAAAAGGAAGGTTCTGGGGCCGAGGCATGGATAGACAGGTGGAACATACCATCCAGAACTGCAGAATATGTCGGATGGCTGAAAAAAGTGCGAAAACTGCTGCTACTCCTTTGCAGCCAGTACCCTTGCCAGATCGCCAATGGAAGAAGCTGGCCATTGACTTTGTCAGCCCTCTGCAGAGAGCGCCGCAAGCCTGCAGATATGTCGTTACACTCATCTACTGCTTTTCTAAATGGCCAGAAGTTCAATTATGCAGTGAATTGCATCCCACACCATCATGAACTTTTTGCTTTCGGTGTTCTCCCGTGAGGGTTACCCGGACGTAATAGTATGCGACAATTGGCCCCAGTTCGCCTCTGCGGAGTTCACAAAGCTCCTCAATGATCGCACCATCCGCCTCGTGCACTCTTTCGTTTACTATCATCAAGCGAACGGACTTGTTGAGCGGCTCAACCGTTTATTCAAGGATTTCGTGCAGTTTGCAGTGTTAGAGCAGAGTCCGCTTCGTCAAGCGGTAACAGATTATTTGGCTCTATATCGCTGCACGTCACATTCCACTACGGGTGTTGCACTATCATTTCTCCTACACGGGCGGCTACCGAGAACACGTCTTGACGTTGTGGGCCAATCATCACCAATCTTGTTCACCGATCCTGCTTCCGAACTCTGTCGTCTACACGACAACGCGTGAAGAGCAAACAAGGTTACAGCAAAAAGTAAATAGACCGTCGCAGGACCGCGAAGAAGACTACAGTGTCAGTTGATGATATTGTGCGATTTAAAAAACCCGCAATATTCGCTAAGGGCGATCTCGCGTTTAGCAACCCACAGAAATTTGTCCACCAACAAGGCCCATCCACGTTCCGGCTTGACGATAGACGAACTTGGAACGCTTCAAGGTTATCGAAGGTACCTGCGCCATCAGACGCGTGGAATCCGTATCAAAACGCTGCCTCCGAATCTGCCACCCCGCCTTCGGTGCCTGAGCGACCCAAAGATCGCTCCTCCATAGCGCACTCCGAAGCTTCGCCAGATACGCCCGGGCTACAAGCAACAGGGCCAGTTGCATCGAGGCACCCGGGACCTCAACGTTGGGTCCAGCCACCGAGGAACAGAAGACCTCCGGACCGATACCGGGACAGTGTGTAGCTGGTGTTTGCGTGTAAACTGGTGCAGTGACAACTTGAATGCTACATGGATTTTAAGCAGACGTTTCAGTTATTCTGCAAGCGTTTTTGTTTTTGGTTCCTGAATTGCTTTGTTATGTAGCAGTCGACGAATGTATGCTGCACACTTATAAATCAGACACTTTGTGAAGTGCACATGCATTTTTGGTTGTAAATATTTGTAAATATTGTGTATTTTCGTACTAATTGTAATCCTCTAACAATTACTTACACTGCTGTTTTTAAGGAGGGGAAAATGTAGTGTTTTCAGTTTCCGTTTCCATTTAGTTTATGTTGTTCTTACTTGCCACCAGGTGACTTCTGTATATATATGCCTACATCTGAATCTGGTTTGGGATCGTCGATGACAGGGGTCGCTTTGTCGTTCTTCCGTGTAGGGTGCCTTGATGCCCGCGTGCTCCGCTGAGGGTGTGGACAGCCGCGTCGTGTGCTATGATGGCCGCCATTACGGCTCCCGCCGTAGTAGGGCAGCATGCGAAGCGCACTATCCGCTTGCGGTGCTCGCGTATGGTAGGAAAGAAGTACTCGTTGGCGAGCTTTTTTTGGTGCAACTTGGACACTTCTTATTGCGGTTGTTGCCTAATTGTTAAATGGAACAACGCACGCCATACAAACTGGTGGCCTGTGCTTGTGCAATGTGCCAGGGGCTGACACAGGCTTCATTATTTTAAAAACGAGCTCCATTTGCTGGGGCGGAAAAGAGATTTTCGATACGCTTAAGAACTTCAAGTGCACCAAGAATCGCTTTAAAGCATTTATAGGCATGTCGGCAGCAGCCTATGTATCGCAACGAAGATTTCACTGTTGCGAAGTTACCTAATTATGGCTCTTGGAGCATATTTTGCTGTTTACAAGCAATTTACTAATTTATTATGAATGGCTTTATACGTATTGTACTCTGAAATAGGTCCCCATGCCCAGAGGTGAGGTGCCGAGGCGTAGTACGGTGCAAATATCCTGTTAAGAAGAAATGAGAGCTACATAATTAAAGCGAAGGTTTTTACGTCTTCCGGATGACGTATTAGCGCCCTGCAGGAAAGCCAACTTTCTCTGACGACGTCAACGATCGTTCGTGAAGTGTAAGAAAAAAACGCTTACAGCAATCATAATCGAACTTGGGTCCCTCGCATTCTTAACCCAACGCTTATCAGAGAGCACTATTTCGACACTCTCGAAGATTGGATTTGGAGAGGGGTGCATGAACTTGCAAAAACAAAAATTCGCGTACTCCTCCGCCTAACGACGACGATGGTTGAACATGAATCTTTGTGTGCGAAATGAAATTAGCCACGAACTCCCACACCAGAAAGCTTCGCGTTGAACCATTGTCGTCGTTAAGACGGAGGGGCGCATGAACTTTTATTACTACGCTTGCTGAAAGGAATGCAATATTTGGTTCTTTGTGAATCAGCCAAATAGCAAAGGCAGGAATCGCTGTACTTTATATACTTGCGTGTGTGTGTGTGTGTGTGCTTGTGTGTGTGTGTGTGTGCGCGTGTGTGTATATATAATACACACACACACACACACCCATTATCTGACATTCGGTACCACCTTCTCCTGCCTCACCATTTCATGCACTGTGCAGGCAGCATACCCGAGAGTAAGATGCTTTACCAGTCTACCTTTATGAAACGACACCCACGATTTCAGTGAACAGGCCATTTATTTGTGCGCCCTAATGCGGCGCTGTCCCACTAGTGAAAATCAAAGTCAGATACAAGACAAACCAAATGCAGTACGAAATGAAATGTTTGAAAATAAAAAATGCAAGAGTCAAAAGCGTGCCCACGTGAGCCGAAACCTTTTAAGCATACAGCTTATCTTGGCGTGTCCGTTTCTCATGAGAGGTGGACGCCGGCACATGATTTGCTTGCATGTCCATTGCAACTCCCGACTGGAACCTGCCGAAGGTGAATGCGCAGCCTTATTCTTGCGTACCTCTCTGTGAGCAGTCGGTATATACTGTCCTCGTGCTCCGCGCATACACATAAGCTGCGGCGTTGCACCTTGTTTAGGTATGCGGTGAGTGAACGAAGCGGCGACTTCATCGTGACTACTTTGTCCGTGCACCAAGAGTTTATGGCCGCAAAATGCTCCTCATAGTCTATCAAGCCTTTCATAACTCCCTTGCTGGGGTAGATGAGGTTGCCTCCATCTGAAACGTACTCTTTCAGCGCTGTCAGCGAAGCATGCTCGTCGTTGGCAGTTCCAAGGAGAGCATCTTTGCATTTTGCGCACTTCACAGATGTCAAAATTCCCTTTAAAATAAATCCTCCTAGGTAAAAGAGAATACTGCATTCTGTGGACGACAATCCTTCGATGAACAAAATCTCTGAATCATCGATTTCTTGAGCTTCCTTCTCGACGCACGCTTCCTTCCCCTGGGATAGCAGGTCCACCAGGTACTCGCTGTCATCAAGCTCGTAGCTGGTCGTCCTCGGTGTATGCAAAAATTGGCTTACGCTCACAAGTCTCAGAGCGCACTTGAGATTGTAGGCATTGGGAACCGGCTTCATAAGCCGCACCACAGAAAAGAGGTTCTCTAAGCAGTCCTGCAGGAGCCTGCTCGTAAGAAAAAACTCATAGCCTTCGTCTCCTAAAGGAACGTCTTGGAGGCGAAGTACAACTGTAGTTGATATGAGTACGCCTGCTTGCGACGGTTTCCAATGGAATGTGGCACCCATTTTCATAGTTCTGATGGTTTCCATTGCTGTGTGTAATGTATCTAGGGCTGAGGAGTACTTAGCCCTACTTCTCCGACTCAGGGCCAGTGTTGGATGCCGCGAAGACATCAGTACATACCATTTTGAAATCAGCTCCATGGACCAAGCTGTTAATTCTGCTTCCTGTTTAAGAAATTTTTCCTTTAAAGGAATCTGATAGCTGGGGGAGCTTCCCGAAAAAGTTGTACAGCGACACCAACCTTCATTTTGCTGAAGTGGCCTGCTGTCACAGAACGAGCGCTAAAAATGGGCGCGCCGCCAAGTTCTTGCGATAATGCGCGAAAGAGACGCCGCGAGGTCAAAAGAAAAAAAAGAAAACAAACATCCAAGGCTCCCCAGGGCGCGCGCTCTCCTCTCGGAAGCGTGGCTTCACTGACGAACCTCCTCACCCCACAGCGGCGGCCTTGCAAGCGCTGGAGAGTTCCAGAAGGAAATAGGCGTGGTCAGACCGAGTTGAGTCATCCGACGCGGAGGGCAGTCAAACCGTCTCGCCTCTCCCCAGCCTTCGCTGCGTATCGCGCCGACGAAATGACGAGAACTCTCTGGAATGTCGTGCGGAAGGTATTTAACCGAGCAGCGGAGACGGGAGATCAGGAGAAGACGGAAGTGAGCGCCAGAGCGCGTAGGGATTCCGCCGTGTAGTCGGCGAAGGTTTTGGTCCGTAGGGACGAAGCCGGAGATGAAGAGGATTTCCACCTGAGGGGTGAAGGCTCGAGCTACAGGCAAGAGCGTGTGTTTACCGCTATCGAGCCAAGACGCGTGGCAACAGCTGCGTGTGTGAAGCCGACGTGTTCCGGCGAAGAAGTTGAAGTTTGAAGAGTGGCCAATTGAAGACGCGAGGTTTCCTGGAAGAGAAACTTCAGGGGGCAGCGGAACGACAACAACGCTGGACTTTGAGTGAGTGATTCTTGGAAGAGTATCATTCAGACTTTTGTTCCAAGGACTTTGGACTGAATAGGTTTCTATCTCTTTAGTCTCTAAGTGTCTTGGTTGTTCAACATGCGACTGCATTGTAGTGCGTATTGTTGTCTGTGTCTGTTGTTTCGAGTGTGGCTGATTGTACTGAGTAATAAGTTGTTTGATTGGTGACATATTATTCTCATCTATTGTGGAGTGTGCATACTTGTGTATTGTTTTCGATCTGCCGTTATTGAGAATATAATTTTGTTTGTTTATCAACTCTCGGCTCTGACTTGT
The DNA here is from genome assembly GCA_013436015.1 of Rhipicephalus annulatus. Lineage (NCBI taxonomy): Eukaryota > Metazoa > Arthropoda > Arachnida > Ixodida > Ixodidae > Rhipicephalus > Rhipicephalus annulatus. Next base: position 12,890 of record WOVY01003990.1, read on the forward strand.
TCTTTGGGCCACAGCCGGCGTCCGCTGGAGCGCGAAAAAGGACCACTTCTAAATTGTCCACGCTTTCGTGGTGCGGTTCGGGGGGGCGATACTTCGGCCCTTGGAATTAGCCCGGCGATCGTCTCCCTAATAAACGGGACATGTGTGGCAATTAATCTGGCGTCCGAAACATAGGACCTTTTGGTGCACAGTGTGTCCAAGGAAGTGAGAAAGAGCCTCGAGTTGTTGATAGTGCTATCGGAACGATTTTGTGTGTTGTTCAGTGTTCTCGTTAACGAGGGCAGGGGAGTGTTCCGATAGACTGATTTAGGCAGATACTTTTTGCACGCGGCAAGGTTTTATTTACGAGTTGCGAGACACAATGGATCTCGAAAAGTTAGTTGCGCTTGGTGAGAAGATGGGTCTTTCCGGCGCCGAACTACGGAAATGGGTAAGCCAGAAGGAGAAAGAAGCAGCTGAGAGAGCCAAGGAAGAAAAAGCAGCTGAGTTGGAACGAGAGAGGTTGGTGGTCGAAAGAGCCAAAGCGGAAAAAGAAGCTGAGCTGGAGAGAGAGAGAGAGGTTGGCAGCAGAGAGGGCCAAGGAAGAAAAAGCAGCTGAGTTGGAGAGAGAGAAGTTGGCAGCCGAAAGGGCGAGAGAAGAAAGAGAAGCGGAGATGGCTGAAAGGGAACGGCAGCGGCAGCACGAGATGGAACTCGAGCGGCTCCGTCTGCAACAGCGAAGTGAAACTCCCGCCCAAGCTAAAGTTGAAAGCAGCGAACGGGAAGATCAAGGCTTCCGCTTGAACCCAAGCAAGCTGCTCGTCGCGTTTGATGAAAGGAAGGACGACCTTGACGCGTACCTTCACAGATTTGAGACGATTGCACAGAGCCAGAATTGGCCGGAACATCAATGGGCAACTGCTTTGAGTACTTGCTTGAGTGGTGAAGCGCTCAGTGTGTACGGCAGGCTGACGCCGACTGATGCAGCCAACTATGCAAAGGTGAAAGCTGCTTTGCTGAAGCGATTTAGATTTACGGTGAAAGGATTCCGGAACAGATTTCGGACAGGAAAGCCAGCTGATGGTGAGACGGCTACGCAGTATGCCGCCCGACTTTGCCATTATTTCGACAGATGGATTGAACTTTCAGGGACAGCGCAGGAGTACGATGAGCTTAGAGAGCTCCTAATTAGAGAACAATTTCTTACTAGTTGCCACCCAAGCCTGTCGCTGTACTTGAAAGAGAGGAAGGCTGAGTCACTTGAAGGAATGCTTGAATTGGCTGATCAATTCTTGGAAGCGCAAGGTGGAACTAAATTGGCCAAGGTCAAGAAGGATTGTCCCGATGATTCGAAGAAATTGGCTCCCGAAGAAAAGAAGCGTGCACCAGAGAGCATTCCGCGATGTTTTCTGTGCAACCGAGTGGGTCATCGCGCGATAAACTGTCGAACAATCTTTACGAGCCCTACGGCAGTAAAATGTTTTAAGTGTGGTCAGACTGGGCACAAAGCAGACGCATGTCGAAACGGAGCGAGTAAAACTCACCAGGTATCCTGTGTGCTAGCAGCACTGAAATCCGATGATAAGGCCGTCACCGACGGATTCGTAGAATTGAAAAAAGGGGAGAAAATTCCTATTGTTGGAGCTGTAATGTCAAAACAGTCAACCGGTGTTACGAAGCGAATGTCAACGCTGCCTGGAAAGGTTGCGGGCAAGAAGATTACGGTTCTAAGAGACACCGGTAGCTCCACGGTTATCGTGCGAAGAAATTTGGTACGAGAAAGTGAGTTGACAGGCAGAACGAAACCGGTTTGCCTAATTGACCGTACGGTTCGGATGCTTCCCGAAGCAAAAATTGAGGTTGAAACCCCGTACTTCAGCGGGAAGGTTACTGCTTTATGCATGACAACCCCCCTGTATGACCTTGTCATCGGAAACATCGACGGGGCGCGAGGGCCGAATGATCCAGAATGTTTGGGAGAAGACCCGAAGATAGAGCCCTCGCCAACACAGCGGCCGCGAGATACAAGGGAGGAGCATCCCGTGACGGATCTCACTAGAGCCCAAGGTGAAGCCGTGGCGCAAGAGACAGCGAATGAGAAGATGATCGAGTTGAATGAGTTCACGTGTGGGGCAGCTGGACGTACGTCGGCACGACCCCAACCGACCGTCAGTGTAAAGGTGACGGAGTCGGCCAGCCAGAGCCAATGACGTGACATGAACAAGCTGGTAAATAAACGGACAGGACCCGTTGAATCTTATGACCCGTTAACGGTGTCGGAAGTGACAACGATGGCTGAGACGCCGCCTCAGATACCGTCGTTGGAAAGGGCTCGCCGAAAAAGAACGTGGAAACACAAGAAGAGATCGAGCGAGCACCACAAGAAAGGACGCAAGCGAAATACACAGGATAAGCGTTAAAGTCGAATCAGAATGTGTTTGGAAGTTTTGAGTGCCATATGTTGTGTTAATGTTGTGTTATCCTGTGTCACAAGTGTCGAAGTGTTGTGCTGTGATGTGATGTATAGTATTGTACCATTGTTGTAACGAGAGAACTTTGTACGTTTGTATTGTTTGGAATGTGTGATGAAGCGTTGTACTCATGTACCTGCGGTTATAATTCATGTGTGTGAGATTGAATGTAAATGTCCAATCGTATTGAGTGATATATTGTGAATGTGAAGTGTCATGAGCGACGATTTGTGTTACAGTCTCTGTGAGAGTGTGTGGTGACTGTTCGTGCTCGTTTGTGTGGTTTCGATTATTTTGGGATAATATTCTTAAAGTGGGGGGCATTGTCACAGAACGAGCGCTAAAAATGGGCGCGCCGCCAAATTCTTGCGATAATGCGCGAAAGAGACGCCGCGAGGTCAAAAGAAAAAAAAGAAAACAAACATCCAAGGCTCCCCGGGGCGCGCGCTCTCCTCTCGGAAGCGTGGCTTCGCTGACGAACCTCCTCACCCCACAACGGCGGCCTAGCAAGCGCTGGAAAGTTCCAGAAGGAAATAGGCGTGGTCAGACCGAGTTGAGTCATCCGACGCGGAGGGCAGTCAAACCGTCTCGCCTCTCCCCAGCCTTCGCTGCGTATCGCGCCGACGAAATGACGAGAACTCTCTGGAATGTCGTGCGGAAGGTATTTAACCGAGCAGCGGAGACGGGAGATCAGGAGAAGACGGAAGTGAGCGCCAGAGCGCGTAGGGATTCCGCCGTGTAGTCGGCGAAGGTTTTGGTCCGTAGGGATGAAGCCGGAGATGAAGAGGATTTCCACCTGAGGGGTGAAGGCTCGAGCTACAGGCAAGAGCATGTGTTTACCGCTATCGAGCGAAGACGCGTGGCAACAGCTGCGTGTGTGAAGCCGACGTGTTCAGGCGAAGAAGTTGAAGTTTGAAGAGTGGCCAATTGAAGACGCGAGGTTTCCTGGAAGAGAAACTTCAGGGGGCAGCGGAACGACAACAACGTTGGACTTTGAGTGAGTGATTCTTGAAGAGTATCATTCAGACTTTTCTTCCAAGGACTTTGGACTGAATAGGTTTCTATCTCTGTAGTCTTTAAGTGTCTTGGTTGTTCAATGCATGCGACTGCATTGTAGTGCGAATTGTTGTCTGTGTCTGTTGTTTCGAGTGCGGCTGATTGTACTGAGTAATACGTTGTTTGATTTGTGACATATTATTCTCATCTATTGTGGAGTGTGCATACTTGTGTATTGTTTTCGATCTGCCGTTATTGAGAATATAATTTTGTTTGTTTATCAACTCTCGGCTCTGACTTGTTCTTTGGGCCACAGCCGGCGTCCGCTGGCGCGCCAAAAAGGACCACTTCTGAATTGTCCACGCTTTCGTGGTGCGGTTCGGGGGGGGGGCCGATACTTCGGCCCTTGGAATCAGCCCGGCGTACGCCTCCCTAATAAACGGGACATGTGTGGCACCTGCGCTGGTGTGCATTTCGGATAAGTTTGGGGCTACCTTCAGTTCTCTTTTAGAATCTTCTTCGACCACAGCCTGAACATATTCCAAGTTGACTTGTGAAGAAGGCAGGCCATGTTTGGCAGCTGTGGCCTCACTCAACGTGAAAACTTCTGAGCTCAAGAGCTGGCCTCTGAGGTTCTACAAGACGTGAGCCGGATCAGCAATGAAAAAAAGTTCCTTCCCGTCCATGCACGGATGAGGTATGGAGCACACCGTGGAAGAATCTCTGTGACTGGAAAAGGCAAAGTCCCTCCACATTGCGCGGTTTGCCGTGCCCATGTCACATGTGATTGCGCGAAATCTCAGAGTTATTTGACTGCACAGCTGTACTAGTTCCAACACATAGTTTTTTAGCAAGCCGCCATCGATGTTTTTCCGGTAAATTCATATGCAATCACCTGCTTCCATCGCTGGTTAAGTCCGCCCAACATAAATACCAGAGCATGAACCGCAAGCTCTTCAGGCTTCGGAGGAAGAGTTATTCCTCCGAGAAGTGCGTCTTCAGCCTGATCTAGCTCAAACCCCGGCACTATCTCCATTTCATCCAAAAAAAAGGACGCAGTCCTTTTCTACATCCTCCATGGTCTAGGCTTTGTATTTCATAACGTCTATCACTTCGTGAAGAACGCCTGGGAGAAACTTCAAATTTTGAATCCTCCATGCGACCGTTCTTTTGGATGGGAGAGGATATCCCATTTTTCTCAAAGTTTCATATCCGGTTGTTCCACAAGAGAACTCATTTGAAGGCCTTGCTTGACAGTGTGCGGAGACCAAGAGTTCCCCAAGCTGCTGCTCGTTGAGAGAGCGCGTACTTGATCGTCGTTGAGAAATTTCTTATTTTGCGAAATATTTGTTGCCTCAGTCTCGAATTTTTGCACTTTTTTCTTGAGACCACTAATGGTGTTCTTGGCTGTGTCATAATGTTGATAAAGTTCAGAGTACTATCTTGTAAGGTCAGCAAGCTTCCTTTTCAGTTCTGCTAATTCGGCAGTAGAATTTGATGTTTCACCAGCCGTTGCATAAACTTCTCTTGAATCTGCATCACTAGTGTTTGCTGACAGTTCAACAACGGCGTCGTCAACTTCCATGGTGTCGTGTCCATAACACGATGTTCCTTGCCGTGTAGATTCCGGAACGGCGTGGTCTTGTGGGGTCTCTAGGGTAGTTTTAACTGCAGCTGGAGATTGACGCAGACCAGGAGGAGATTTGTTGGTATCGTTGCTGGAGGGTGCAGACACAGTTCTTTCTTCTGGTGGCTTTCGTTCCTTAGGCAGTGCTGCAAGCAGAAATGCATGTATTCATGAACTATTCAAGCAATGCCAGTTCATGTCTAGCTTGTTAATTTTACAAATGTAACACATGCAGCAGATACCGGCTTAGTTATTGACGTGGGGAAGGCAGTTGTCCGTCCCCCGCCCTTTCCACAAGGGATAGGGGAATGTCTTAAAATACCATATTTAATTGCGCTGAAAATTTCTCCCCACAATAAATGGCTCTAATTCAAATTGGAGCTTCATATGCCAGAGCTACACGTGTGCGCCGTTGTGTAGGGCTCAACTTAAAGTACGCTTCCTATGCAGTTTATTGATTATTCGATTGTAGGGCTTAACACGCCAACGCAACGCAGGTAATGAGGCGCACTGTAGTGGGGGCTCGTGCATCGTGGATCTCATATACACAATGGTTTCCGTTTTCCCCCTTTGTAAATAACACAGCCACAGCACCTGACATCCTAGCAGTACACGACCGATGGGCTAAGTAGCGGAAAACTGTTCTGCAGTGGGTCATGCCTGTAAACACTGAAATCCAGACGTATATACAGTCATGAACAAAAAAATGCAAACAAGAAATATAAACCACAACACTCATGTATCGCAATTTTTTTACATGCAAGTCAAAGTGATGCAACGTAATCACAAAACAAAGTTGGGAAATGTAGCTTTCTAAATGCACTAATAGCGTGCCATTATTTGACCGTCTAATATTAGCAGTATTTTTCAATTTCGCCTGGTCTGGTTCACATTTTGTGTTCGCATTTTCTAGCTTTGTCCGTGACTGCATTTCCAGAATTTATGCACTAATGTGGACGCAGCATATGAGGACCTATTTGGTGTAAGCTTCGTGGAAATCCCAGGTACATAGAGTACTTGTAACTGGTGCTGCTATATGTAATGCAAGAAAAAAGTTCAATCTTACGTTTGAATGTGAACAAAGTTGGGACGGCATTTGGTTTTCAACTTCTTCCAGCCATCCGCACGATGTTGCTCATAGTTGTTCTCTTCAAAGTGAGCCTGCAAATAAAACCAGAATTGGAGATTAACACACAGGCAGAAGAAAAACGAATGTCTGTCACTGTCAATAAACAAGATTTCATGTATGCGCGCAGTATGATTCGCAGCAGGAACTAGCAGAAACTTTGAAGCACAAAAAAAAGGAAACTAATTGAGCTCACGCGCGCTTTCACATAAGCCACTTTAGTTAGCGCGATCATAGACCCAGCCTGCTGTTATAATAACCCTTTCAATTTTCGCACTGAAAATTTGTAAAGGTTCCTGAATTCATGTGAATAAAATATTAGTCTATTGTGCCGACAAAGGACCAGGTCTGATTTTATAGCGAGCGCTACAGATTTCGTTCTATCGAAAGCTTTGTACCCAAGCCTCCAAGTTCCCAATGCAATCGAATTTATTTGTCAGGTAAAAATTACAACACTTCATAACAGCGCTTGTTTTGTTTGTCACTGAAGTGTTCCTGACTCCCAAGTATACATACGACGATACACACAAGGCGGGCAGAAGTCCGGCCTCGTAATATTACGAGTTTTTCGCAGGAACAGCATGTTTATGTTCAAACGGCTTGATTTCACAAGAGGCGTTCAAATTTCGACCGATCAGTGCGAACGCGTGCACGAATAAACATGGGCAGGCCTCGTAAGCGTTGTGAAATCCCCCCTACCACGCACCCGAGCCTATGTTAATTCCCTGCGATGCCATATGCACGTATTTCACGTCCAATTTTCTCTTATGCGAATTACGTGAACTCTACGTGCCGTACTCTTGAAGCTCGGCAGCAGTCAGGCGCCGTCAGATTTCCGTACTCGCTCGCCGGCACGCGGCCTGAACTCACTCCCCGTTTTCCGCCCTTGCATATAATTTTTTCTCTCCTCCACTTTCTAAATTTTCATCTGTTTAACTACACCTCCTGCGTCCCCATCTCTTGCCTACTTTTCGTTCAGCTCAACTCCGCCAGCACCCGGTCGACGCGTACGCTCTCGGGGCGAGTTGGCGAGCGAGTGCGGCAATTTCACGAAGTCTGTCTTCGGGCCGCGAGGCAGACGGTCACGACAGCGGCAGCCGGTCTCGCGAGCACAATAGCTGCGAAGCGCAGTGCACGAAACTAACAGTCTGGGGTAGGGGTTGGGAAGGATTTCACAATGCTGCTGCCAAGGCAACACTTTTCCGTGCAAGGGCACTGAAACCAGTCGCAATTCCTATTAATGTAGTAGCACACTCGAGGCCCTTGAACCAGCATAAAATGTTATCGACACGGGGGCTTCCGAAGCCCCCGTACTTGACACATTTTCTTAAAGCGTGGTCTTTTAACGCGAGCATGCCGCACAGTACCCTGCACGACGTTTGGCTATCCTGCGTTTACATTGCGCACCTAAATAAAAAACAACGGCGCCCTAAATAATGCTGACCAGTCAGAATACGACGCACTAAAAAAATGTTTACTTACGCTGCATACGTGCGACGTATTAGTCAGTTGCCACTAGTCTCGTTTGATTTTAACGGTCCAAAGAAGCCTTCTTTTTGGGACTCTTGGAAACCGGTACAACTTCCATCCGTTTCTCGAGTGATTCGAGCACTGCGGCACGCAGCAGCAGGGCACGGTGATGCGGAGATGGGTGCATAAAACTGGAAGAGAATGAACACTGCCCAATAACACCTCACACGCCAAGCACGAACTACCGGCCGGCAGCGCCAAAATGGCGGTCGCGCTGGCGTTGAAGCCGAGGCGGCGGCTTCTGCCCTTGCAAAAGCTGACACCACTCTAAGCGGGGGCGGGCGCATCGAGGCACTCTACTTCCGTGACTTCCGCCTCGATACAACAATAACGTGACTGTATGACAAGTGTAAGTGAGTAGTCATAGCATAAAAATTATGATATGTATGTCATGAAAGTCATAGTTTACATTTCATGGTCTTGTAGCTCTCGCAGCGGTTTCGTTCACATTACATGTTGCAAAACTGGTATGGCCTGACATGACTGCATGGAGAACGCAAGCGACATACCCTAACAGTAGAAATCGTGATATGCATGTCATGTCGGTCATGAGTAATGACTACACGCCACACTCGTGGTACGCTTGCGGTCATTTCGTTAGCTTCACATATACCAAATTTGGAATTACGGGACGTGAATAAATAACCAAGGTATGTGACTGGTGCAAACATGGTAATCAAGAGATGCCTGTCATGTAGAAACATGACTACATGACACGCTCATGATGCGTTCGTGGCCTTATACCTCGCTTCACATATACCAAATTTGGTAATATGGGACGTGAATGGATGACGAAGGTATATAACTGGTGCAAACATGATAATCGTCAGGTGCGTGTCATGCAAGGAACTAGACTACATGCCTCACTCAAGGCACCAATAGTCTTCTACGGGACCAGGTGCGCGTGCGCGAAAGCGTTCGTGTCGTCGCGTCATAATGGCGATGCCACGCCAGGGGCCGATCTGCCTGCCTTATACACAAAGCCGCGCGTCGCGCTGCGTTGCTTAGACGCATGCGTGTGTGAGAGCGGCGGGCGTCCCTCCGTAACGAAGAGAGGAAGACGCAGTGCTGCCTGGGTAACGTCCACGGCGCGAAAGCACTATGTCGCATTTCGTGCCAGTTGCCGCCTGGCCACGCCGACAAACGCTGGTCGCGGCTGTTTTTAGAGTGTCAGACTATAGAGTGTTCGCGTTGCTAGCGCAGCGGTAAGTCAGAGGGTATTGGGTCATTAATGACGCACTTGTGGCTGTTTCGCTAGCTCCGCATATACAAAATTTAGTATCAGGTGACGTGAATAATCACGAAGGTAAGTGGCACGTTCAAACAGGATAATCATGACAAAGAAGTCATGTACGGCCTATTTTACCACCACCTCGTAACGTTGTATTCATTTTAAAGTGACATATCAACCTTCCTCATTCGTGTTTCGCATATCATAGATTCCCTCTTTACGAGCGTTGTGCCAATTCTTTTGAGTAACCATGGAATCAATTCACTGGAAAAGCGTATGACCTCATAAATTCAATGCCGGAAAAATTTTAAGAATCCGTGCAGTACAAGTGAAGTTAGAAAAATTTTTCACGCGCTGCAATCACATTCTCTCTTCTATCGTCCCGACGGAAGCGTTGGAAACTCAGCAGAGAAGAAAGGGGGGGGGGACAAAAAAGTCACTTGCGCCTCGTGACCTTGAGCATTTCTTTCTTTTCTTTTATTTGAATACGCGGCTTTTTAGTGCGATCAAGTCCACACGTGTGGACAAGTGACGGCCTCTCGCGGCGACCCCTGTAACTACCGGGTGCGCCATGTTGAAATTAGCCAGTGGCTGATAGATGGGCTTGCTGGGCTTAACTCCGTGATTTGTCGGAGAAAGCGGTTTTAGCTGACTTCGATAATTTATCAAGCATTCCAGGCTGCGTGCTGCACTATATTATTTGGCTCGCATGTTCTCAGTAGCCTTTACTATCGATTGGCAGCATTTTCTGACCATGCACAAAAAGTGTTGCAGGACCCTTTAGAGAACCCGGTGGTCAAAATTTCTAGAGCCCTCTACTACAGCGTCTCTCATAATCATCTAAAGGTTTTGTGACGGTAAATCCTACATATCATTTAAATGAATTTGCGCCAGCCATATTGAGAATGATAGGTAGCCATTTTATAGATATTACAAAGGAGATTTGAAAAGCATCAATATATCAAACGATGCGTTTTCTAATGAATCTCCTAACCAGTCATCTGTGGCAATTTTTCATGGGTACTAATTTTCTGATCGCCCCGCCGCGTTGGTCTAGTGACTAAGGTACTCGACTGCTCATCCACAAGTCATGGGTTGAATCCCGGGTGCAGCGGCTCCATTTTCGATGGAGGCGTAAACGTTGTAGGCCCGTGTGCTCAGATCAGGGTTCACGTTGAAGAACCTCAAGTGGTAGAAATTATCAGAGCACTTCACTACGGCATCCCTCATAATCATAAGGTGGTTTTGAGACGTTAAGCCCTACAAGTCAATCAATCATTTTGAAAGGAGGCGTAAATTTTGTAGGCTCGTATGCTTAGATTTGGGTGCCCGTTAAGGAGCCCCAGGTGTTCGTAATTTCCGCAGCCCTCCACTACTGCGTGTATAATAAACACATGGTGGTTTTGGGACTTAAATTGCACATACAATCATTATCCTATTTTCTTATCGTCTTACTTTCATAGCTAAGTAGACGATACTTCATGGTAATTGCCGTAGCCATTAGGAGTGCCACCTGTATTGTGTAATTCATCTTATTCATCACAATTCCTTAAAACAGAATGGTTCATCTAATTTGCTTATATACCTGTTTTTTTTCTTTATGGCGATTTTCATACGTTTTTTATGTTTAACAAACGCCAAGTAATCGTAGAGCTATAGGTGACAACAGCGTGACTAGCAGCCTTGTTCCGCGACGAAGCCTGCAACCACTTTTCATCGAGACAGATCTTTTCAGGTACCAACAAATATTTGAATAAAAGAATTCGGGTGCAGTTAAGAAATTTTTAACCATCGCGCTTTTGCGCACGCGTTCGCTACTGTATTGTGGAGATCTTTCACAACAAATACACAAAAGTATCGAAGTATCTGTAGGGTGCTATAGGAAAGTATCGTGTAGGATACACTTTTTCCGCTGTAGCATGTATCGGTTGGTTTCGGTATTTCGTATTTTATCGCGATATATTTTCAACATGTCTTTGCCAAGCCCTTTACACTATATTATATTGATGACGAACACTTCCTCACCAAGTTATTGATTGAAAGTGAGAACATCGCATGAAGTGATAATATTTATGTGAATTGAAATATATTGTATCTAGGAGGCTGCATTGTAATGGACACGAATTTCGAATAGAAGCCAATGTACCAACGAGTTGCGTTCATGGTATAGAAAAATAAGCGGTCTAAATTTCTGCAGAACTGTAAGGTAAACAAAGGACTACACAAATATACAGGTGCAAAATTTAACAGCAAGAATGCTAAGAAGATGTTCCGATATAAAAGAAGTTTAAGTAATATCCATGTTTTATAGTGGGTGCTATTCATTTTCCAAAGATATTATCATCATTGAAATTACTAACCCTGATTTCCGAACCCGTCCAAGTGTTGGAGCGTTTGCTCTAGGTGATTGCCAGTTAGCGCTCAAGAAGGACGTCACCTACTGATTATCGCCTCTGTTATTTAATCGCCACAAGGATTCCGCTGAGATATGGTGATGTGATGTATTTTCTTACGGATTTGTAGAGCATGAACTGCACTAGCACTAGTCCACGTGAATAATATTGATATCTCGGTTTCAGCGTTCCAAAACCACAATATGATCATGAGAGCCATCTTGCTAAGAAGCGCAGCCACTATTACAAGGACACACAACACAAGCGCTTGCGTTGTGTGTTCTTGTAATAGTGGCTGCGCTTCCTAGCAAGATGGATCCTTTCCAACTGGCCCAATACAATTGTTTATTGATCATGAGAGATGCCGTGCTGAAAGGCTCTGGAAATTTAGACCACCTGGGGTTTTTTAACATGCACCTAAATTTGAGCACATTGGCCTGTAACAGTTTTCGCCTGCAATGATTTACGTGAAGGAGGCTAAACAAACTTTTTTTCAATTAATCATCACATTCTAGTTTAGTAGGCATGAGGTGCTAAAATTGAGAGCACCAAGCCTCAATAAGGAAGGGTATTTATACGCGCAATGCTCTAGCTGGCAGCTTTTGTAGGCACAAAAGTTAGTCAATACAGCATCGCCCGGGCTGCTCGCACTTAAAGCTGTATACGCGCCTACTTAGACTTTTTTTCAGGTCGCGGTCTGTTCGCTGCGTGCTGCCTCAGTGGCCTTTCTTTTGGATGGAGGCGCTGGTGAAAGAGAACGGTCGCAAATATTCAGTCGCATGATGAAGCACGTTGAGTCGCTATAAACACATGGGAGATTACTGTCCACAGACGTCGGCTTTGTTGGTTATGAGCGAAAAATCATCTCTGCGTCTGTGACCGAAAAATCAAGCTTACCGAGATAGCCGCGCGAGGCCGCTACTTTCACGCTTGCTGCGCGTGATGACGCTTGAAAACACGCGCATCTGAAGAAAAAAAAAGTGCTCAACGTCATGAGGCACGGTAGTTCCTTTGCCCATGCCACCTCTCCTGCGTAGCTTCCCGGCGCTTACGTCGGGACGAGAGAAGAGATAATGCAATCGCAGCATGCGACAAACATTGTAATTTCACTCGCACTGGACCGGATTCTTAACATTTTGGCGACGGTGAGTTCGTGAGGCAACAAGCTCTTCTAGTGAATTCATTTCATGGTTACTTAAACAAAACTGTTAACGCCCCTTTAATGCATTCGTTCGACAGGTGTCACGACGAAAACGAGCCTATTCGGCGATAATAGCAAGCGCTGGTCCAATCTACTGCGTGCATTTTTATAAGTGTGCGTGTGTATGTAACAAAACATATAAGTATGAAGTTAGCTGTTGAAGGGTGCACTAGGGGCCAGATTTCGCTACTCGCGTTCAATTCTTGAAGGCGAAGCTGAAGGGTCCGCATTTTTATTAACCAGGCATCGCTCTAGATCCCACCCAGCTACCCTCTGAGGACTCTCTGCTTTGTTGTTACACGCTTGCTTCAAAATGTCCTTTCTGCCATACATAGCAGATCGTCTTGTAGCCGCAGTTTCATACAGGAAACCTATTTCGATTTATGTGAACATCGACGGCCACACAGTGGCACATTTGGCGTTGCCGCGGCTTCCACAGCAGAACACTCTTGGCAAAAATTACCTTCTGCAGGCACATCTACATAGAAAAGGTGAACGCGCTTCGTCGCTAGAAGCACGTGATGCGCTCGCATTATGCGTGTCAACACCCCTAGTGAATTATTATTTCAGAACTATAAGAACCTGCAATCGGTCCTGTCCCTTCCTTCATCTATTTGCCTCGTCTACTCTACAGGTTCCCAGCGCCTAATGGGGAATGCAGCCTCGAACACGGTGGTCTGAGCACTTTTTCACGGGTGCCCTTAATACCTGCCACAGCAAGGCCGATATCTACCACATATTCGAACTGATTACGACATATTAGAAATAGTCTTTGTCAATACCCGCCTCTTGCAAAAGGGTTTGGAAATTCTAATGAATGCCTCCTCTTATTGCTTTTGTGCCCACACAAAAGTTGTTGAAGTAAATCTGAAGGCAGTATTGCTCTATTCAAGAACGGCTTTTCTCCTGAGACACTATTCTGACATGTGACACCACAAATCAGAGTGTATATTCTACAAGATATTTTTGCACAACAAAACTCTCTATAGGGAAATGCGACTCCTTGGTGCTTCAGCTCGTGTGTGCAAAACAGTCCCTGCTCACGTAACATACGTAAGCCTTAAGTTACAACTAAACTACGTCAGAACAACCACATAATTTTAGTAGAAGGCTAATTCTGAATTGCACTGAACTCTTTCTTTCTCGAGTTCTTCCTGTCTTTAGGTACATGTTAGCCATACTTCGTACCATCAAATTGTGCACACGTCCACCATGGTGGTCTAGTGGCTAAGGTACTCGGCTACTGATACGGTGGTCGCGGGATCAAATCCCAGCTGTGGAGGCTGCATTTAAGATGAATGCGACATTGCTGTACGCTCGAGTGCTCAGATTTGTGTGCACATTGAAGAACCTTAGGTGGTCGTAATTTCCGGAGTCCTCCGATACAGGGTCTCTCATAATCGCATGGTGGTTTTTAGTTTAGACGTTAGACCCGCCACTTCAGTCATACTGTGCAAACGAGTGGAAGTTGTAGTAATACAAGAGTCCTTTATACTTGTTGTAGTCATGAAACTACGCCTAAGACTATGGTTTATTTTTATACGTTGTCCAGCGCTGCACTAACGTAGCATAATTATGCCACAGAGACGGGGACCTACGATGACGAAAGCGTTTAGCGTGAGGGCTGGCAATTACGTTTAAAACGAACAACCAAATGACACGATTGGTTGACCGAGTAATGCAGCACCGCAAGTCAAATTTTAAAGTGTTCTCTACCACTGGTGAATTGTGAAGATAACAATTTTGTATGAATGTGCAAGCTTATGTCAGCGCCAAATAAAACCCGAACAGCAGAAACATTTTGTAGTTGTATGGCGAGCACTGTTCAGTTATCTTAATAAACTGGTAGGCATGCGCGCAGTGCTGTAAAACCTGGTTAGGGTGCTTTTAGATGGTGAGGACTGTAGAACGTGCACTTACACCATTTTGAGTCCTTGGTGCTGCTTGTCGCTCATTTGACACCGATTGCACACAAAATTCCTTGATGGCGATCGCATCGTCGCTGCCTGCGATTACAATTTCCGTGCCTGAAAATGGGGGGTCAGCCACCTTTTGTAGCAGAGGGCTCAGTTCCATGAAGCTGATACGAGGGGGGCCACGTAGAAATTCTGCGCAGTGGAGAGGTTTCTTTGCCAGCAAAACAATATTTGGAATCAAAATCATGTGTATATTCAGCGTACATGTCATTGTTACGATATATGAATGAACTGCGATAGGACAAAACGCTTTTAAAAGGGTGTATTGTTCGTCACTTTCGAGACTAATTGGGCCATAACAACTATTCATACCCCAAAAAGAGTAACGGCACCGGTTCTAACTGCGAGTCGCTACAAGGGACTAAAATAGGCCAATATATATTCTTAGCATTTGAGCTTTATTGAACATTCAGAGCGCACAATCGCACCTCGCAAGACAATAAAGATGGCCCACACTAGTCGGTTAACTAACAGCGCTCGCTTTATAACGGCGCTGCAATTCACGCGGTTTGAAAAATTATGACCAAGAACTTTTATTTGTGAAACATTTTACGGGATAAAAATGAATACTTCCTCCTAGATCGGTGTTCTTTATCATATGATATATTACACGACTAGTCAAAAGTTTTTGTTTTGTCGTTAGGCTGAA
>WOVY01003991.1:0-25342 GCA_013436015.1 Rhipicephalus annulatus
TTAACCAATTATATGCTCCGCATCCTCCTCAGTGTTCCCCCGAGGGAAGCTGCGGGTAATTTTTTTTGTACGTATCTCTTCTTTTTCTCTGTTTCTTTCCATTGCTTTATCTATTACTTTAACCTTCTTTCTATTTTCTCCTTCTCTCTTTCTTTCTTTTTCTTTCGCGCTTCTTCCTCGTTTCTCTCTTTATTTTGTTTCTCTGTCGACCGAGTCAAGCGGCGTTGCGCGCGCTGGATGCAGCTGTATTAGGTGCTAGCTCGGCGACGCGATATATGCCATTTAAGGTGAAAGCCATTCATAATGGCGTAGCAAACCTCGAGCGGAAACAACTCGGCTACTAAATAAAAGGAAATAATAAAAAGTTTCGAAAGGTGGACGCAAACGTCGATCATTAGGGATAGTGCACGAAGGGTTATTACAGTCTGACGACAATTTAGGCGCTCTGCATTATCATCCATACTGGTTGAAGTAGCCCTTTTGAAAGCATCGACAGTCGTGTATCATTGCACATAGACTGCACGATTCATTGAACAATGAGTCATCATCTCTCCGCGAAGAAGCTTGTTGGCAGAAGATGTGCTCAGGGGAGGATGTAGCCCTTCATCTAGCCTACTCTGAAAGATGGCCGACTTATTTCAGCTCCCGGGAGTTCCATATCCCACGGTCCGATATATAAATCCGCTCCCTTCTCACGCGGTCAACCAGTTCGTGCTTCTTCTCGTCGAGTGGCTATGCCAAGTTTGGCTGGCGCGATGTGAGGCCATTTACCAGGGGAGACTTCCGGACCTTCACGAAGGGCTTGCGAAATTGGGGAAGGAGGTCTGTTCCATGTCTTTCTTTCGTGAACGGTATCGCCTAGGCGCAAAGAAGTTTCTCGAAACCTGGCACCGACCGGCAGTGATCTACAGTGAGTCTAAAGGGCAACTAACCATCTGGCTATGATGGCGGAACATCTAGCAGAACGATTTGGCGAGGCATTACTCGCCTGCATGCCTTGTTTAAGTCAGTCGGCGCGTTCATTCCGCACAATGACAAGCGACCAGACCCGTGGTTTCTTTACATTCTGCTCCGCTGCGCTCCCTCCCTTCTCCGGGTGAAAGCGTTTTCTTTCAGGCGGCGCGCCCTTCGGCGGGTGCTCCATCCTCCTCTCTGGCTCCTCCTCAAGCGAGAGAAAGCATGCAGTATTTCTCCCTCCGAGCTAAACTCGTTTCCCTCAGAAGTGTGGCAGCTTGATTGATTTGTGGGGTTTAACGTCCCGAAACCACCATTTGATTATGAGAGACGCCGTAGTGGAGGGCTCCGGAAATTTGACCACCTGGGGTTCTTTAACGCCAAGTGTGGCAGCTTGGGCTAGTTGGGTATGGCATGACGATAGTTATAGCGCGAACACAAAACGACGACACAGCGACAAGAAGGACACGAAAGGCACTCTCTGTGTCGGCGTTTTTTTCTCGCGCTATAACTATCGTCGTTTCCCTCGCTAGCCCCGCCCTCGACGTGTGTACCGGTCTGTCGCGCGCGCAGCTGCTGCGTCGCGCGCGTAATTCAAACCGCTTGCTGGCAGGCAGCCAGCGGGCAGAAGCGTGCGCGATCGGACGCACCATGGCCCGCTCTCGGTGGGACTAGCGCCGCCCTTTCTTCGTCGTTTGGAGGAGGTTTTCGCTGGTTCGAGTGGGACGAGACTCGCTGTTTGCAAGCGGTGACCCCGGCGTACTCCTGCACCGGTTCTTCGTCGGTTTTCGCAGATTTTTGGCGAGGTTTTTGTCCCTTTTTTCTCCGTTTTCATTCGTCAGGTTAGACTAGTTTTTACCTAGACTTTGTCAGGTTAGGCTAGCTTCTAACTGACTTGGTAGCCTCGTGGTATTTTGTCCGCGATGGCTAACCTACTCTCGCTGATTAGGCCGCGGGTGCATTATGCACGCGTGCCTAAGGGCGTTGGCAGTGCCGACATTTGCAGAAAGCTTGTGAAGAGGTTTAAGCTCAGTGAGCTTAAATGTGTGCAGGTCTATGGACTTGGAAAGTTTGAGGAGACATTCGCGACCGATGAGGCGAGTCGGCGGTTTTCGGACAATCCAGTCCTCGTCTTTCGCGATGCGAGGATCAGGTTTGAATACCGAGGTGTTCGGGTCAAGGTAGTGCGTGTTCTTGGCTTCCCGGCGGACGCGGATGTGCGTATGAGAGCCCAATTGTTGGGAATGTATGGCAATGTTATGGAAGTTTCGCGTCAGAAATGGAGTGGTTTTTCCGGAAGTCTTGAACGGCAACCTCGTGGTCCGACTGGAGATGCACAACAGTGTCCCTAACCTCCACCAGGTGGGGGACGTCATCGTCCAGATTGAGTACGAGGGTGTCGCGCGAGTTTGTCGGCAATGCTGCAGGACCGGACACCATGCGGCGAAGTGTACTGTACCACAGTGTGTGCGCTGTGGGGTTTTCGGTCACGACCAGTGCGCGCTCAAATGCAAGCACTGTGGCGGCGATCATGACCCCTCAGAAAGCAAGGCGCGGACAAATTCGTCCCCGCCCCGCCTGTAGCCTCCTTCTTCTTCCCAAGGGCAGGTGAGCGGTGTTGCGGAAGAACGGGAGGCTGCTCCGAGGGTCGCCGAGGGCTCGACCCA
This sequence comes from Rhipicephalus annulatus, assembly GCA_013436015.1. Lineage (NCBI taxonomy): Eukaryota > Metazoa > Arthropoda > Arachnida > Ixodida > Ixodidae > Rhipicephalus > Rhipicephalus annulatus. The sequence continues at coordinate 2,622 of WOVY01003991.1, forward strand.
GCCACAGCCGGAGCCCATTAGTGAACGGGCTCCAGGAGGGGAAGAGCAGGAGGCGGGGTTGAAATTAGCTGAGGCCTTACCCTCCCTGCTGCTGCCGAACCGTCGCCAGCCTCGCCTATCGGTGCGCCCGAAACCAGCCCTGCTGACGCGCCTGCTGCCGAGGACCAGGACGACACCATGAGCTGGACCGACGCTGTTCGGGGCAAGAAGCAGCGCGCCCGCCGATCACCAGGGCCCTCCAAGGAGAGGCTGGTGGCGGCTTCGCGTGGCGGCCCTGACAGCCCTGAGGGCGACCTCCTGGTTCCGAAGCGACCCGCAGCGACGGGGTCTGACGAGGATTCTACCTTGTCGACTGTCACGGGCAGTACCGCGGGTGAGTTGAGCAACAGTTCTCCTTGCCCTAAATGTGGACCAGGCAATGGCGAGCGTTCGTTAATGTCCGACACAAGGTACTCGTCCACGAACGAGGCCTCCCTCTCCGAGGGCGACTCTCGTCCGTAGGTTATTTTAGGGCTTTTCAGCAGCTGATACCTTCGAGTATTAGCTGTTTCCTTCCTCTTCTGTGTTTTTCCCTTTCGCTTCTTGTTTATCCTAGTGTCTGTGTTCTATATTTCATCATGGCTTCTTTTCTCACTATTGCTACCTTTAATTGTCGAGGTATCACAGGAGCAGCAAAACAAGCCGAGGTTATCCATTTAGGTCGGTCTCGCGAAATAGACATTCTCATTTTGCAAGAAACACTTGTGTGTAGATTGGGACAGATTAGGAACTTCGACAGAACGTTTGGCCCCAAATCCTACTAGAATTATGGCGGCACACGTTGCCGGGCAGTTGCTGTCATTTTAATGCCACGATTCACCGGTTCTGTGCTACGCTACACCAGGGATTCGGACTGCTGCGTTCCTTCTGTGGATCTTGACTCTGGTGTTATAATTGTGAATGTTTATGCTCCAGCGCAGTACGGACAGACAGAAAGAAATTTCTTTAACTCCTTAGATTCCTATCTAGTTGGTGTTGCGATTCCGGGTCCCACAGGTCTCAGTTTGGTAGCGGGCCCCCGTCCAAGGACTCATCGTCGAACAAGTCGGATGAGGCACTCGTAATAACGACAACAATTTATTTACCTGTTTAGTAACTGAGAGTTGGAGGAGGTGATCAAGTGATCAGAACTGTACATGAGAACTGTGAACTGTAGAACGTCAGAACTTCCAATACACGAAAGTCTTCGGCTTATATAGCGCCTCGTTGACAACCCTGGGCACATCGTCTGTGGCTTCCGCCAATAAGGCGCTTCATGGTCTAAGTGCTCAGCCCACGAAGGAGAGGAAGGAAAGCACACAATGCATGCGGAGAGGGCACACTCCACACGATGCCCAAAGATGGTCACAAACGCACTGCACTGACGTTTTCGCACACGTCACCAAGTTTCGCGCTATGACCAATGATATTGGCTCCGAAGATTCTTCTGGCAGCTGGGTGAGGTTCGAAAAACCGGCTGCCAGTACACGTGTTAACTTGCCCTGACTGTTTGGGTAGGACAATGTAGTGGTGGGCCAGCATATCTTCAAAATATGCCACCCCATTCAGCCGATCTATGGAGAAAGGGGAAAGGAATAGTCAACTAATCCCTCGTCGCTGAGATGGGCTCCGGCAAGGCTGCAGAATACTAGTGTATTATCCGTTTCTTCACCCCACATTCCATCCTGCTTGTTTTGCTAGAAGCTGTGGCGTAGCAGCGCATATTCCCAGGGGCTCCGCTTGTCCTGGCAAGATGCAGCCACAACCGATTTGGCTTTAGCTTGCAGCCTGTTCTGTAAATACCATGCTGGTTCCGAGATTTCCAGATCCTCGGTGACCTCGAAAATGGCCCAGCTGCCTCCGTGTCTGCTTCGAAAGCCTTGCTCGCCGCAACACAATGGCCTTTCTTGGCTCGTGTGCCTTCCCTTGCGCAGACCGGTCTTGGCCCTTTTCACGTTTGCTGACAGGAAACCAACCCGTATTGACAGCACACCCTCGCTTGGAATGCGTCGAAATATTTTCGACCCGTTGACAAAGGCCAAAAAAATTTAATAATTATGACGGTCGTAACATTGGCCCTTCTCGCGTCATTGAGCAGGCGACTTCAACTGTGTTTAGAACAAGCGGATCGAGTTTCCCTCAGAGGAACTCCAAAGTTTAGAGATCGAAACGATGACTTAGAGTAGCGGGAGCTTGTTAACGAGCTGGGACTTGTCGATGCTTGGCGGTCCCTTTGCCCCCTCCAGTCAGGAATCACTGGACTGGTAGGGGGAGCCAGTCGAGGATCGATCTTTTTATGTCTCGCTCTCGCTTGCTCCTAGCATGCCCTCTAGCTGGCTGTGTTCTTCCGCATTGAGTGACCATAGCCTCCTTGCATTGAGATTTGCTGAGTCTAGTTTAGTGCCATGGATCAAGAGACCGTGGCGTTTAAATCCGCGGATCCTTAACGATAAGGATGCCACAAAAGATGTAGCAAGTTTTCTCATCGGTTCACTCCCTCGCGATCAGAACTTAGGCTGGTTAGCGAATAGGACACGGTGTGAAGGCCGGAGTCGTGGAGCGCTTCCGGGATTCGGGCAAGAGGCGGGCGCGGGAAGAGGCGCGCCGAGATCAAAGCGGTCAATGATGCGATTCTCCTGCTCTCAAAGCTATTGTTCGGTGGCCCGGGGGAACCACGGCTCTTGCTTCACTGCGCTATGTGCTAAGAATATAGAGTCCTGCTCCAGGACGCTGGAAACCGCTTGCGGGCCACAGCCCGCGCAGAGCAGCGGAAAATGGAAGCTTGGTGCAGCAGAAATGTCCTTTGCAGACACTTAGCTTGGAAGAGCTCAGCGATAACCTCATTGGTCGATCCAAGCACAGGCAGTTTAGTGGAAATGCCGGACAAGGTTATTAGAGGTGTCCAGGCAGTTCTAAAAGAACGTTACGCCGAACCACCTCCCACTCCATACTGGTTTTCCTTTCACCAATACTCACAAGGACTTTGATATTTGTGACACTCCTCTAGTCGAAGAGAGGGTGTTTGCAGCCCTTATATCCATAAACCTTAATCGTATCCCAGGTTGTAGGTGGTTTGACAGTAGAGTTTATATCAAGTTTCGGAAAGTTTAGGGGGCCTTTTACCACCTTGGCAAGCAGGCTTCTCCGCGAGGAGACCCTGTCCGAAACTCAAAGGGAGGGCGGATCACTTTCCTGTGCAAGGATGAGACGAGACGCACCGACCTGAGAGCCTGGCGGCCCATCACCCTTCCAAACTGTGACTACAAGCTCATAGCTAAGTGCCTGTTCCGTTCGACTCACTCCAGTGCTTAGTATTGTTTTGGGTCCGTACCAGGCGTGTTGTCTCCAAGGTAGATCGTGCTCACTTCAAAGTTTTGCTATCAGGGACCTTATAGAATGCTCGAATTCACGCAACCTAAATGGAGTCCTTTGTTCTTTTGATCAACAAAAGGCTTTTGATATTACCAGTCATATGTGTATCTTTAAAGTTTCAAAGCAGGCGGGCTTCCGTTCTAAGTTCATTAGCATGGTCAGGCTTTCTACTGCCGTCCTAGTTCTGCTGTTGCCATACAAGATCGTGTCTTCGGAGTCTTTCGGCGTGTGCCGGGGAGTCATACAGGGCGACCCACCGTCGCCCAATCTCTACGTGCTCGCATTCGAGCCGCTCTTGCAGAGTCTTTCTATAGACACCAGCATAGGTAGATTTCCCCTTCCGCAGGTTCTCCCCCCCCCCCCCGTGGCAATGTTCACCTATGCAGATGGCCTCTCTATTGTCATCCCGGACGAGCACTGCTTGCACCGTCTTGTATGTTTAAGGAGGGGTAGTGCTCGGCGAGCGGCGCCAGGATAAATAGGTCGAAGAGCGCAGTCATGTATCTGAACTGCACCCCCCCAGCCCACGTCCTGTGCAGGCTCCCCATAAAGGGCGCGCCTACGTCTATTAGGTTTCCATTTCGAGACAGATGGCCTGACTACCGAAAACTGGCGGTTACCAAGGCAAAGCGAACCGACAGGATTCGAGAAATCGGTTGCCTTGTCTTGTCCGCTTACAGCCAGGGCACAAATATTCTATCACTTTTGTTTAGTTTCCTTAGTACGTTAGGTTCGGTTATGCCAGCTAAGCCCCACACCAAGGTTCTTTGGAAAAAAAACTTTTTGAGTTCCTTTGGACTCGTGCCTCTCCCTTTCGTGTCGTCGGCCCCGTGTTGAAGTTGTGTGGGGACGAATGAGGGCTAGGTATTCCCGACCCTAGTGTTGTGACTGTGGCATTACATGTTAAACGGACACGGGTATCTTTTGATTAAGATATGCTCCCTTACTAGAAGCTTGCTTCATAATTAATGATCACACGGCTGAGGCTGTCCTCGCTTGGGGCATTTTCCAAATTCTGTGCCTCGGGCGGGAACGCCTTCTGCCTTCTATGCAGGGGCCGCTTCTTCTTACTTTGGCCCGTATCCCAAAGGTCGACTCCGAGATAGATTCAGTTTCGATAGAACTTGATTCGACTTACCCCAGAATTACCTGCAAACTGTGTAGCGTTTGAATTGTTCCACCCATAGTCCTAACTGGCGGTTCATTACTGCCAGTTTCCTGGACGCCGAGCACGCTACATTCATGTATCGCCTGGCCAGAGGGTGACTGCCTCTAAGTTCAGGCCCTTCACGCGAATTCCTCACCGAGGAACGTGCCCTTTTTGTGGCAGTATGGAGGACCTGGTTCACGTGTTCTACAGTTCCGCACTACCAGCTGCCCTCCATCGATGGATACCTAGCTTGTTTGGCCATCCAGGTGTTCCTTTCAAAACCGTTCGTTTTCTTTATATCTGTCGGGACAAGCGGCTATGCAATACGTGCTTCTGCTTGTTGAGTGCTCCTACCAAGTGTGCGTGGCATGGTTCTGTGTCGTCTTTGATGGGAAGCGGCCCGGGTTTCATGAAGTGCTCGCAAAAGTACGGAAGGAGGTCTGGTTCATTCCAGCTACCGAGAGTGGCAGCGCCTAGGTGCAAAGAAGTTTTATGACATGTGGGCACCGTCCGGCAGTGATTTTTAGTGAGTCAGGAGGGCAGATAACTATCAATTTTTAATGATGGCTTTCTCAAAGATTCCACGACTAGGCCTAGTGAGCCGGTCACCCCCGAGTTTGGTTTGTATAGTTGTTCACCGGAGCTTTGTATATGGAAGGTGATCCTGTCGCCTTGTCGGGCTTTACCCGCAAGGTCTGTGTTGGCCCCTTCTGCAGGCTCTGCGACTCTACTCGTCAAGGCGGAGGTGGCTCCCTTCCTCGAGGACTAAGCCGGCTTTCAGCCGTGCGGGTTTCCGTGGGTACGTTTGATTTGCGTGCAGCGGCACATGCCTCTGCACCAAATAGTAGTCCTTTAAAAACCCTACAGGACGGATTGTGTCTCACTGCGCCTTAGTGGTGAGCAGACGGGCCGTGACTGCAAAGCGCCTCGCGCCGAGCGATAGCCCATCCGTCCTAAGGTGATGTTCGTAGCAGGCTCTCATCTGCGCGACAGTGTGAGGGCACGGGCACTCTGCTTGTGGTTACTGAAGTTACCGCGACCAAGGGCAGTTCCTGCTGCCGCGTGTTTGGCACGTCCGCTTTGCGTGCGGTTGTCGACAGCCCACCGTGCTGAAGGGTAGCCACTGTGTCGAGTCTCGCTGGGCCCTAGCGGTCAGGAGACGGGCCATGACCGCAGCGCCCGAGCAGCGGCAGCTCACCTTTACAAGGTACGTTTACTTTGTTCGTCGCGACCGAAGCTGCTTCGCCGAAGGGTAGTCCCTTTGTCGGCCCTCCCTGGCTTGTACGCCGGGAGACAGGCAGCGTCTGTTTGGCGCCTGGTGCCGAATGGTGGCCCCCTTGCCAGGGCATGGCCGTCTGCTCGAAACAAAACGTCCCCCCACACGACTCTGGGGCGGGGGGAGGCAGTGCTGGGACAGACGTAGGATTATGATGGGTTGATGAGTCAAGTGTGACTCTGGGACATAGCGCCTTCGCGCCATGTCTCTTCCTATCTGACAACGGCACGTAATTTTCCCGCGCGCCGATAGTCTTCGTCGCGCCGCGGGGGGCGTAGCGCAACCGCTCACTTTGAGCGGGGACCACGGTGGTCTTCGACCTCTGGTCGCCAAGGAAAGGCCACATCTCCGTGTGCTCTGACCTCGTCAGCTGCACTAAAGAGTGGCCCCCTTGCCTGAGTAAGGTACCGGCTATCTCGTGGCATGGGGCCGCAAGATATGTCGCGTCTGTTCGGTGCTTCGTGCGCCGAGTGGTACGGCACACTTGCCTGAGAAGAGCCGTTCACCCAAAACAAAACAGGACCCGTCCTCTAACCAGGGCGGGGCCCCCCACCGGGGTGAACGTAACTGGCTGATAAGGGGTTGATGAGCCGATATGTACTCTGGGATGCGGCGCTTTCGGGTGCCAACTCACCTTCCTTTCTGACAACGGTAGGGGGGCCGATGGTCTGAAGTAACACCGGAAAGGGAGAGTGGTCATGAGTTTTTTGTTTGCTATCAAAAAACCTCTTCAAAGGATAAATACTGCTAGTATGTGCTTACAGTCGTTGAATACATTTGTGCGATTTGGTGATAGGAGGTGGACTGCAAGCAGTGAAGGGAGTGGTGGGGCTGACCGCGGACTTTGATGGGAGGGGGGCGATCTCCTCTACCGCCCAACCTCTTGATTCCGTGACTGGATGCACTGCATCGTTCATATTGGTCATATCACTAAATAAATTGGTACTAATTCTTCTGCATATATAGCTGGTCCACAGGCCCGTAATTCTCTGAAGACCGCCAGCGCTATATGACAACCTGGTGCAGTATAGTCCACTACGTGTAAGTTGTGTCCCAGTGCAGTAAAGCTCTCCCGAACTTATCGAAATAGAGAAGAGGCTGTGCTTGTGTATAGGCGGTGCTTGTGTGGCAGAGCAATGTGTGTAAAGGCATAGCCGACGATTTCTTCAACATTCTGATATGCAAGAACTGTGCCACCATTGGCTCAACTGTCAGTGAATGTCGCCGGTTCGAACAAGCCAAAAACAGGAGAAGCACTCAACGTTTTTCCCGACGATAGGTATAATGCGCGATCAAAACGACGACACAGAGACAAGAAGGACACATGCCATACCAACTAGCCCAAGCTGCCACACTTCTAAGTTTTTCCCGACTCCCAAACACCGCTGTGGCTCCTTCCTGCGAGGATCCTGTGGCGCCACATCATTCGTGATTCCTTCAAACATCACAACAATTGTCCGCCAGAGCTGGAAGCCATTGCTCTTTCCGCTTATCAACCACACTGTGCCACTGTGCTGACAATCCGGCCCCAGTATCTCTTATTCAGGCTGTTGTTGCGACAAGAGTTTGCAAACTTGGGCGTCTTAGTTCCCCAAAACTCAAGCCACACACCGAAGCCCTTAAATCCTAACGCTCACTACCACGCCGCCCCCACTTGTTGCCTGCTGCCGCGTCAGTCCCGTGGTTCTCATCGCGCTACCGAAATCCATCTGAGTGGCGCACACAAGATGATCCGACCGATATGCCTCTCTTGCCATCGCGTTGGCCACATTTCCCTCGACTGCCGCAACAGATGGCCTTTTCGGCAACGTTTCCTAGACGACCACCGAGTGGAATCGTGGGCAGTATTCGCCACTTCGTTTTGCCGATGACCAGCTTCAAGACCTGCCACCTAGCCGTTTCTACGCAACTCTCCGAACCATCCTACGCCCGATGTCGTCGCCCAGGGAACCCGGTCCAGCCGCTCGCCATCGCCTCAGGGTCGCCAGTCCCGCTCCTATCTACGCCGTCGCTCGCCGTCACCGGCGTATTCTGGCAGTTTCTCGCGAAACTAACAGATGCAGCTCTTGGAGGTGGTGCTGCATTGACAACTCGGACCGAAAAACCTTTACCGACCACTAATTTCGGACGAAATTTATTTGAAAGTATTATTGATGGCCTAACTGTTACACCTCTAATACACTGGTGCCCACATATCCGTTATGAGTTTACGTCTTTGATCCCGCCTGAAGAAAGTTCTTACCCCTGCCATGCCTTCGACTGTGCGAGTAGCTGACGGCAGCCGAACATCAGTTCTTGATATGGGCACTGCCCGCGTCACTTGTCCGGCCTTCACACTTCAGTCCTATTCGCTATTCTAGACGCTTGCCCACACGACATGCATGATTCTCGGCAATGACTTCTTGACCGCGCATTCAGCCCTCATTGATTGTTCAACCGGCAATTTACAGCTAGAGTTACCTTGTACACTCCTGCAGCTTCGCACACGGCTACAGTCCTTGGAGTGTCTATGATCACTGCCTCAGGCCGCTGTGTACCTTTCTATGTTGCCGTTCCCACCTGTTCCTGATGGCGACTATTGGCAGCTCCACTCATTGACCTGACCCTTTCCCGGAATATCATACTTCCTCATACTATAGTGAGGATTAGCGCAACAAGACGCTTCTCCCTGTCCTCAACTTCTCCGTGTCGACCCAGCTCATTCCTTAAGGTATTGCTTTAGCGGAACTCTCCACTCTGAAGCAATGTACAATTTCATCTCTCACTCCTGACATCAAGACCGTAGGCGAACCTGTTGCAGCCACACAGAATAGACCTTTCCCAGACAATATGATATCAAACAACCTGTTGCCGTTCCAAGTTGAAGCGCTCCGTGGTCTTCTATTTTATTACCTTGACACTTTTAATATCGACGACCATTTCTTGGGCTGCACGAGCGTCGTAGCCCACCATATCCACACTGGCGACGCCAGTCCCCTTCATAAGCGTCCTTACCGTGTGTCTCATTCAGAGCGCCAAATAATACAGGAGGTAGAGAAAATGCTCGACAAAGACGTCATAGAGCCTTCAAACCAGTCCTTGGGCATCGCCTGTTGTGCTTGTTAAAAAGGACAACTCCTGGCGATTCTGCGTCGACTATCGCCATCTCAATCGAATAACCAAGAAGGATGTCGATCCTCTATCTCGAATTGATGATGCGCTTGACTGTCTTTATGGTGCCAAGTATTTTTCTTCCCTGGACCTATGATCTGGATATTGGCAAATTTCAGTTGATGACTGCAACCGCGAAAAGACGGCATTCCTAACACCCGACGGGCTTTATCAAATTAAAGTCACGCCTTTCGGGTTTTGCGATGCGCCAGGAACTTTTGAACGCATGATGGCCTCTCTCCTTCATGGTTTTAAATGGTTGACGTACCTGTGCTATCTAGACGATGTCATAGTTTTCTCGCCAACCTTCGAAAGCCATCTTCCACGTATGTCGGCCATCCTTGACGTTTTTCGTTGTGCTGGCCTCCAGCTTAATGCGTATAAGTGAAACTTTGGGCACCATCAAATAAAGCTACTTGGCCACCTTGTTAACGCTGCTGGTGTACGACCTTACCCTTATAAAGTCCGCGCGGTGCGCGAGTTTCCGGTTCCACGTTCCACGCAAGAAGTCCGCAGCTTTTTGGGACTCTGTTCATACTTGCGCCGTTTTGTCAACAACGTCGCGGAAATTGCTCAACCCGTCATGGATCTCCTCAAAAAGAACGTGGCTTTTTCCAGGCGTGAACACCAAGAACATTCCTTTGCGCCGTTGATTTCTGCGCTCACAACACCACATGTGTTGGCTCATTTTGACCCAGCCGCTCAAACGGAACTATGCACCGACGCAAGTGGCCATGGCATAGGGGCAATACTCGCACAAATGTAGAACGGCACAGACCTTGTTATAGTGTACGCCAGATGCCTACTTTCTCAGTCCGAAAAGGACTATTCAATTACTAAGCGAGAGTGCCTGGCTCTCATCTGGGGTATCGCAAAATTTCGTCCATACCTATATGAACGCACGTTCGCAGTCATCACAGATCATAATGCGCTCTGCTGGCTGTCAACCCTTAAGGATCCTACAGGAAGACTCGGGCGATGAGCATTGCGATTGCAGGAGTACACGTTCTCTGTAGTGTACAAGTCTGGCAAGCTTCACAGCGATGCCGATTGCTTATCTCGACACCCTGTTGATCCACCTGACTCCTCTGAGTTAGAAGTTGATGCCAACATCCTACCCATAACAGATTTTCTGCAAGTAGCTGACGAACAACACCGAGATCCATCGCTGCTGTCGATGATTGACCGTCTTCAATCCAGCCATAAAGACCCTAACTGAGCCTATTTTTTCTTCAAGAATATGTTTTGTACCACCGCAACTTACAGCGCGAGGGCGCGGAACATTTGCTCGTCGTCCCACGTCATCTGCGCAAGGACATCTTGCAAGAACTTCACAACACCCCAACTGCCGGACATTTAGGTGTCTCCAGAATCTATGATCGCGTCCGCCGATGGGTATTCTGGAACGGTCTTTATCGTTCCGTCCGCCGCCACGTTGCAGCGTGTGACCTGTGCCAGCATCGGAAGAAGCCTACGTTTCTCCCTGCCGGTAACCTTCAACCTATTGAAGTCCCAGCCAAGCCGTTTCATCGTGTGGCTTTGGATTTGTTAAGTCCCTTCCCAACATCGGCAATAAGAAACAAATGGATAGCAGTAGCTACGGATTATGCCACTCGGTATGATATTACTCGAGCGCTACCGACCAGCTGCGCATCAGACGTCGCAGATTTCCTACTCTATGACATCATCCTTCAGCATGGCGCTCCTTCTCACCTACTCACGGACCGTGCCCGCTGCTTCCTGTCTCGTCTGGCTGACGACCTCCTTAGATTTTATGCTACGCGGCACAACTTTACGACTTCTTACCATCCTCAGACCAACAGACTTACTGAACGCCTCAACCACACACTGGCCGACATGCTTGCTATGTATGTTTCTGCATAGTCTGTTATGCTCGTCATACAGTCATTGTATGCAATACCAATTTTGGTACCGATACCATTATTGAAACGGCCAGGAAAGCTAAAAGTTACTGGCGGATAGATAGATAGATAGATAGATAGATAGATAGATAGATAGATAGATAGATAGATAGATAGATAGATAGATAGATAGATAGATAGATAGATAGATAGATAGATAGATAGATAGATAGATAGATAGATAGATAGATAGATAGATAGATAGATAGATAGATAGATAGACAGACAGACAGACAGACAGACAGACAGACAGACAGACAGACAGACAGACGCCAAAAGTGCTCGCAGTACGCAAAGAAATGCTTCGGATCAAAACGTTCGTCAGTGCTACAGTACATGCATCAGCACTATTTTGTTCATGTGGCCATTCTCATGGGCGTCAAAGTCAGGTTATTCTTCGTTGACCCGACAGGCTTACTCCGAAACTTTCGGCAATTACAAGATTTGAGAACGTCCACCGAAAATACATATGTAGAAGTGCAATCTGTGTGACAATATTTCCGCGAATCAGTTGGCCAGTTTCTCGAAGTTTCAAAGGGATAAGATGATGCACTAGAGTGGACTGTGAGCATCGAACCATTGGTACGAATGCCAAAGTATTGACCAATAGTCAGCTCAGAGCTGACGATTCTTCATTGTGTTTTGTGGTACATTTGTATTTTGTCGAGTATGTGAAATCTGAACAGTCTTCATATGCAAGGCAAGAAAAAAAACATCATGTCCCCTTTGAAGCAGCACTACATACATATCAATCGCACGGCATGTCCACGTCTTTCTTTCACAATTTCGAGCCTCAAAGCATGAAAAAAACTCTAAGGAACGCGCAAATCACGAGCAGCTGAACCACGAAAAGATGCACATTACTAAAGACGTGGCGACAAAGCTTGTTCTGGTAATGCGTGACGAAAGTGCTATTTTTCCGGCGTACCGAAACTGTTTGCCACTTGATGACACCGCCCCACCTGCATGCTGGCGTGTTGCGAGTGGAAAGGGTTCATTACCCAGCCCTCCTCCTTTCACTGTTGGTGTTTGTTACTCTCGGTATTAGACTTATATTGTAAGGCAAACTATGAATACTGTGACGACGCGGGATCGACGAGCACACAAAGCGCCTGGAACAAATGCGCTTTATCGATCGTAGGAAAAAGACTGCAACGACTTCTTCGTTTTTTGCCCTCGGTCAAGGACACTCGCGCTGCTTCGTTGTCCTCACCACTGGCACATACGCGCTGCATTATTCCCCCTTTAAAAAACATCGTCCCGATGTTAAACGTTTGAGACGCAAGGCGAAACCGAAACCGCACAGTTAGTCACTGAAAATAAGGTTTCATCCGAAGCACGTGAACACTTTCTAGTGAATGTCTGCGGCGCTTCGAACACTGCACGCCGTCCGGAAGAACCTCGTAGTTGACGTCACTGATGCGTCGCAGAACCTTGTAGGGTCCGAAGTATCTTCGCAACAGCTTTTCGGAGAGCCCACGCTGACGAATAGGTGTCCAGACCCGTACTTTGTCTTCGACGTTGTATATGACGGGTCTGTGCCGGAGGTTGTAATGTTTGGCATCGTCATGTTGTTGTTTGGTGATTCGCAACCTGGCAAGTTGTCTGGCTTCTTCTGCTAGCTGGGTAAACTCTTCGGCGTCCGTCTCGTTGCCATCATTTTCATGAGGGAGCATTGCGTCCAACGTTGTCGTAACCTCGCTTCAGTAAAGGGGACTACAGGGTGTCTTCCGAGTGGTCTCCTGACGAGCCGTGTTGTACGCGAACGTGACGTAGGGCAAAATGACGTCCCAGTTATTGTGCTCTACATCTACGTACATGCTTATCATGTCAGCCAGGCTCTTGTTGAGGCGTTCGGTGAACCCGTTGTTCTGGGGATGATACGCCGTTGTCTTCCTGTGAGCTGTACCACATAGTCGGAAAATGGTGTCCGAAATTTCGGCCATGGACGCAAGACCTCTGTCGGTGATTACTATTGCGAGAGCACCATGTTTTAAGACGATGGCTTCCATGAAAAATTGCGCCGCTTCAGCTGCCGTTGCCCGTGCCAGAGAACCTGTCTCAGCGTATCGGGTCAGGTAATCCGTGGCGACGATTATCCACCTGTTTTCAGTGGCAGACTTTTGGGAAGGGGCCCAGAAAATCCATGCCAATTTGTGTGAACGGTGTAGCCGGCACTCGGACAGGCTGCAGCAGGCCAGCAGGTTTGATGGATTGTGGCTTGCGACGCTGGCAATCTAGACATGCCTGCACGTAAGTTTTGACAACTTCGCAAGTCTTGGCCAGTAATAGCTCTGCCTTATCCTCGCCAATGCTCTTGCGTAACCCGATGGACCAGCGCTAGGTTCATCGTGGCCGGCTTGCAGTACCTCACGGCGAAGCGAAGAAGGAAAGTCGAGCAAGTAGCTGCTGCCGGTGGGTGAAAAGTTCCTCTTATAAAGAACGTCATTTCGCAAGCAGTACGACGGCATCCCTCTCGCAAATAACTTCGGCACGATATTCGTTCGCCCTTGTAGGTAATTTATGAAGGTAGCAGTTTAGCATAGTCACGCTGCTGTATAGAAAAGGCGGCAGTGTCCACAATTCCCAGTAAGGCCGTGTCGTCATCGTCGTTGCCCGGGGATGCCTTCTCAACAGGAGACCGAGAAAAAACAGTTGGCATCGGTGTGTCGTTTTCTCGACTTGTAGGACACAGTGAAGTCAAATTCTTGGAGCCGAAGACTCCATCGTGAGACGGCCAGACGGATCTTTCAAGTTTACTAACCAACAGAGAGAGTGGTGATCGCTGATAACGGTGAATGGGCGGCCGTACAAATAAGGACGAAATTTCAGGACTGTCCATACCATTGCAAGACATTTTTCTCCGTCGTAGTGTATAGTTAGCTTCCACTCGGGACAACATCCTGTTGGCGTAGGCGATCACCTTTTCGTTGTTGTCCTTCGATTGTACGAGCACTGCTCCAAGACCCACATGGCGTCTGTATGAAGTATTGTTGGTGCGTCTTCATAGAAGTGGGCCAGCACAGGGAGTGTTTGCATGCACTGACGAAGCTCGTGAAACGCCTGCTGTTGGTCTTCGACCATCTGAAGGGGGTATCTTTCCGAGTAAGCTGTGTCAATGGCCATACCATACGCGGAAAATTAGCAATGAACCACCGGTATTAGGCACAGAGTCCCAGAAAACGTCGCACTGATTTTTTGTCTGATGGCGTCGGGAAGTTTGCCACAGCGGCGATTTTATCCGGGTTGGGTCGGATCCCTTGGCTGCTCACGACGTGACCGAGGAATTGAAGTTCGTGAAAGCTGAAGTGGCACTTTTAAGGTTTTAGAGTAAGACCGGCCAAGCGTATTGCTTCAAAAAGTGGTTCAAGCCTTTGTAAGGGTTCCTCGAAAGTCGCCGAAAAGACAATCACGTCGTCAAGGTACACCAATCAGGTTTGCCACTTAGGTACCGACAGAACCGTGTCCATGAGACGCTGGAATGTTGCTGGCGCCGAACACAAACCAAAAGGAAGTACCTGAAATCGATTAAGTCCATCGGGCGTAACAAAGGCGGTCTCCTCACAATCTCTCTCATCCACTTCAATTTGCCAGGAGCCGCTTTTCAAGTCCATGGACGAAAAGTAGCGTGCGTTTCGTAGCCTATCCAATGAATCATCAATACGCGGCAGAGGGTAGACGTCCTTCTTTGTGATCTGATTGAGCTTCCGGTAGTCGACGCAGAAAACGCAAGGTTGCCGTCCTTATTTTTGACGAGTGCTACAGGTGATGTCCAATAACTGTCACATGGCCGAATAACACCATCTTCTAGCATCGTTTTCACCTGTTTTTGAATTGCCTCACGCTCCTCTGGGCGACTCGATAAAAATTTTGCCGGATGGGTCTGGCATCAAAATCTGTGATGATGCGGTGTTTCTTCAGTGCCGTTTGACCAACTCTTGATGTGGATGAGAAGCAGCCGTGGAACTTGTTGATCAGCGTAAGAAGGCGGTCTCGCTCAATGGGAGATAACGTTGGACCAACGTCGACAGGTGTTGGTGTAGTGATAGTAGACGCTGCTGCTTCCTCTACTAAATGACAATCTTCTGTTTGGGAGAGTTCGTCGAAATAACCAATAGCCGTGCATATGTGTCGGCGTTCTCTACTGATATTTGTCGATAAGAGCTCAGCGCATCCGTCAATAACAGTGCCCTGGCAAGAGAAATGCCGCTAGCGAATGCGAGCTCCTTGATGTGTTCAGCGATGCCAGTACCATTTTGTGAGATGTCACCGTGCACGGATACGAGGGAACAACTCCATGGCGGCACTATGACGTCGGCAATACGGAAGCGAGGTGGCTGGTGTTGCTGATCTGTATACCAGTCTCCGAGCTTGTGGCGAACGTTCTGTAACGGATGTCAATTACAGCGCCGTATTCGCGCAAGAAGTCCATTCCCAATATGAGCTGTTTACAGCACCGTGAAGAATGACGAGGGTGGCGACAAAGGTGGAACCAGCGATGAAGAGTCGCGCCGTGCACTTTCCAACCGGTGTCATCAACTGACCTCCTGCAGTTCTTATATTGGGTCCATGCCATGGCATCTTCACCTTCCTTAGTCTGTCGGCTAGCTGCAGGCTTATTATAGAAAAGTTGGAGCCGGTGTCCACAAAACCCGTCACTTGGTGGCCGTCAATGTGAACGACGAGGTCAGCGCTGATAACGTCGGTTACGTCTCGCCACCACTGGCACAAACGCGCGGCATATACTGGAGATATAATCATACCTGTTTTACCCATTTTATTAAGTTTAATTGCGTCACTTTCGGCGAACGTTTGAACTCGCACAGAACAACTT
This sequence comes from Rhipicephalus annulatus, assembly GCA_013436015.1. Taxonomy (NCBI): domain Eukaryota; kingdom Metazoa; phylum Arthropoda; class Arachnida; order Ixodida; family Ixodidae; genus Rhipicephalus; species Rhipicephalus annulatus. The sequence continues at coordinate 18,344 of WOVY01003991.1, forward strand.
TTTTTTTCATTTAATAGAGTGAGCTACCACCGAAAAACGCTTGTGATATTTATGATTCACTGAAAATATTCAATTTGAAACACTTAGTGGTCATGTTAGTGAGCACACATAGATACAAGACACAATATGCATCTACTTATGTGCAATACTCGTTGGTAGTTAGCGTGTAAAAGAAAAAAAGCGAGTTTCGATGTAACCGACAAGAAAATTAGCTGTATTCAATTCAGTCTTGTAGGTTCCCTAATAAAGATAAAAGAATTTTTTCTTCATAGAATCACAGAACGAGGCCTGCTGCTTCATTATGTAAAAGTTCGAGTATCAGCTTGTATACTTTTGTCGCTTCATCGGTAATGCGTTAAGCAGTACCGCTATAAACTGCGCCATTGAAGCAATATAATTCATCAAGTTCTCGTCAGAGCGCTAAGCGACTTTGCGTGAAAAAAATAAGGGTAATGTAGGCTACATAGCCACTAAATATTATAGTTCTGCTATATAAAAAAACTAGATCTTCTTATATACTAAAACCTTCATTAGTAGGCCCATAATTATTGAAACGTAAATAAATTACTAATCAGTTTACGTCCAATATCTCCCCATAAAAACCTTGAACGGTACTTCGTCTAACGGCACAGTAAATTCCGCTTTGTTACGCTGAATAGTTTCGCTGTACTCGCAGTACAACGGAGGCTTGCACAGCGAAAATGCTTTTGTTGCTTACACTATTTTCATTGCTACTAGGTAACGCTTCCGACCAGGCATTAAAATAAGATGTCATTGAAAAGAATGGACAACAAGTTTTCTGAAGTAGCCCAGTTCAGTTTTCTTTGTGAAGCGCAGCGGGCACAGTGCATGGGCAAACAATGCGTAAAAGGAGGAGTGGTTGCGGCCGCGGTGGGACCACCACCTTAATGCTACTGTAACCCCGCCACGGTGCTTTAGTGGACAAAAACCTGGAATGAATGATGTAAAGGTGTAACACCCCCCTCCCCTCTTCACCCTCCTCTTTTTATTCCTGCTCAGAACCCCCCCTCTCTTCACCCTCCTCTCTTTCTTTCTGCTCAGAAAAAAAATCAACTGAAAAAAAGTGCTGCCATCAGCACTCGGTATTCTCAGGTGGTCTCCCTCCCAAGCACTGACCGACGCCAATGCTGCTTAGCTTCAGTTATCGGATGGGAACCAGCGCATTTAGCTTGCATGGTTTACCTGGCCTTGGTAATCCTGGCCTTGGATTACCTGGCCTTGGTAATCAACATATCACTTTAACCACACAGCTGATTGATTAATGGGGTTTAACGTCCCATAACCACCATATGATTATGACAGACGCCGTCGTGGAAGGCTCCGGAAATTTTGACCACCTGGGGTTCTTTAACGTGCACCGAAATCTGAGTACACGTAAATACAACATTTCCGCCTCCATCGGAAAGGCAGCCGCCACAGCCGGGATTTGATCCCGCGACCTGCAGGTCAGCAGCCGAGTACAACTAGACCACCGTGGCGAGGCACTTCAACCACACAAAGAGTATAAGATGACACAGAGTACTATGGTGACTGTCAAGTCAACCAGCATTTTAGCTTGTATCGTCACTTTAAATTTTCGTAACAAGCGGATCTACCCTCGAGAACCATTCGGGTGGTTGTGGTGCGGCACGGTGAATTCCGAGAAACCATTCGACACTTTCGCGAACGTACGCTCGCGCAGGCCGTGCGTCTTTGTCAAAGTGATAGCCTGCCATTTCTAATATCCTCAAATAGTGGAGGCCAGCAGCATAACAGCGTCGAAAGGCACCAGATTGTCGTTATCAACATTGAGGAACATGATTTCGTATGGGTCAAGTGGAAGTTCCTTCTTATGGCTCGCTGCAACACATCCAAAAAAATACACCCTCCCAACAGTGCAAAATACACGGCCCATGGCTTCCGGTGATCTGCAAATTAAACAATGCTTTGCCCATGGCAAAAAAACTCCCTTTTCCTCCAAAAAGACTTTTACTGGTAGTGTGCCCAAGTGCAATTAAAAAAAAATTCGGCTCCAGGCTTCACATGCATTTTTCTAACTCTCTTAGGACAGTATACTCCCTGGGCCTCCACTGTATAAGGACCGGTACAGCGGCACTGGGAAAACAACGTCACTTCAAGCCAAATAAAGATTTTTTTGTTTTACAGTAGTTAGGTACCCTCGCGAGAACCATACACATATAAATCTTACACTTGACACTATTTCTTTAAAAAAGCTCCCCATGCATCCCACTCCATCTCTGGTCGAGACAACAAATTCCGGCAGCCGTCTCCCCAGTCCTACTTGAATGAGTGTGCGTAAGAAGGGATCTGTGGAGTATCTGAAAAACAAAAAAAAAACTATTTACAAGCTGGCGTAAAAAGAGGTGGCCCAAACTGAGCCCCTCATCCTTTCCCCGCCTAAACAAGTTGGTGCGGCTGCACGGTTCCCACTCACACACCCAGACAAGCGTGGCGAATATTCTGTAGAATTTCAGCACTTTCGTCCGTGAGCAATGCAGTACCTGCAGCACATAGCATAGCTTGCTGATAAAAAAAAACATTGCAGACGGTTGCTCTTGCAAAGATGGATAAGGCAGCATCTTTCTATTTCATCGCCTTTTCCTGCAAGTCTTTCGCCTGCCCCTTCCAGTAATCGGCACTGTCCCGATAACACTCGAGCGGCACACCCAAGTAGTGGCCCGGTGCTGTTGTCTAAAAAACGTTGTCGAAATTATCTGGCTTTGCTGCCCACGATCCATGCCACAGCCCGAAGCACTTGGCTCAGTTTACGCCACTCCCAGTATAGTCTGGCTAAAAAGACGCACAGTTTCGACAGTTTGTGTTATAGTAGCGCCATCTCTCGCAAAAATGTCGATGTCGTCTGCGTATGCCAGGAGCTTGACTTTGACTGCTTGTGACTGAAAACCGAAGATCCTTTAGTCATCGATAATATTCATACACAAGGTGTCTATATACATACGGGACAACGGAGGACTTAGGGGGCAACCCTGGCGAACCGAACGTTGCACAAAAATGGGGCTCCCCCAGACTCTTATTTACAATCAACCTTGTTGTGCAGTTTCTGGTAAGCCAGGGCCACTCCTTCACAAATAACTGAACTTATGTTAACATGATTTAAAACCACAAACAAAACCTACAGTCAACACAATCAAAGGCTATTCGAGGTCAATATGTAGAATAGCAACACGGTTACCTTAACAATCACAACACTTAAGAATGCTGCGCGCTTTTTATATAATGGAGACTATTGAACGCCCTTGATGCCGCAGGTTTGATGCAGCCAACTATATCCCGTATAACCGTCTGCAATCTTTGAGCCAACACGTTCATGTAAATTTTGTACTCTACGTTTGTTAAGGCTACTTGGTCTATATGCAGATACAGATTTAAATTTGAGTGCATCCTCGGTTTTAGGTATGAAAACAGGGTAAGATGACCTATATGATTGTGGTAGAGTGTCTAATTTATATGCCTCATTAAATATAAAAGTCAAGACAGGGCTGATTTCATGTTCCAAAGCCTTATAAAACGAGGCAATTAGTCCGTCCGGTCCGGAAGATTTTTCTGCGTTGAACTTGTCTATGGCGTGTTCATCTTCGGCTGCCGTTATTGTACGCTCCAGACACTCCTTTCTTTCGTTCTCTAGCCGAGGTAAAAGCGGCCGGAATTCGTTCCTAAATTTTTGCAAGGTCTATGTCCTGCGACGCGAACAGCTTCAGTAGTGCTCCGCAAAGGCTCGTGATATGCCATCTTTATCTGTTGATAAGGAACCGCCCCATTCTATTTCGCATACGCGGTTCTTTTTAGTGCGGGCTTTTTTCAACCTAACGCACGCTTAGTCGGTGCTTCGGCCGCAGCGGCATTTCTGTCCTCGCCCTCAATAGCGTACCCCGAAAACGTTGCTCGTCGAGCTGCTCTATCTTACGTCTTCCATCCATTTCCCCGTGGCTCGGCAGTCTTGCTTTAGCAGCGCCCCGAGAAGCGCTTTTAGTTCGTTCTCTTTCCTTTTCTATTCGTACCGAATGCATTAAGACCTACTGATTGCTTTTAATTTTATAGTTCCTTACATAACACCTACTGCTGCAATATGTGTAGTTTATTGGGTATTCAAATGAGCTGAATTCCTCGTCCTGCAATAGCTTGTTATTAAACTTTCAAGTTTCCCACGAAAAATAGTTTCTTTGTTAAGGAACTCCAATAGTGCCCTCTACTAAGCAGTGATCAGAGAACAAGCCCGGGACGACATCGTAACTTGTACAGGCTGGCAGAATGTCAACGGTTACGTAAATGCGGCCAAATCTTGCGTGACTAGGACTGTCAAATCGCGTGTACCTGACTGCACTTGCACATGAAAGACGCCCTGCGACATACTCGAGATCCCACTTCTCAACAATACGCGTCAACACATCAGTTCTCTTCTTTTTAAAGACGAGTGTACTTGTCTTCTCACGCGCACTAAGGACAGAAATATAGTCACCCATCAATATCGTCAGCCTATCCGCACACATTCGTTGTTCGAGGCCGTGAAAAACAGGGCCCTTTCCTCGACCTTCTTGGGCGCGTACACGCAGACTATACGTCACTCTTTATCCTTCAAAGAAAACTCCACAACCACGCACTGGCCCACCGAACAGAAAAAATGGCCGCTCACTTCGAGCCCCAGTACTTTTTCCGACCAGGATGCAGCCCGCTGACGTGCTGCACGACAACAACAAAAACAGAGACGTGAACGTTGCACCATGCTGCCGGTCTCTTCGTCGCCATCGACTTTTGTTTCCTGCACCACCAGCACATCTCTATCACGTTCCGTCAAAAGTCTGTAGAGTTGGCCTTGCTTTCTTTTTTTTTCTGTGTGTGTGGGGGGGGGTGATTTTAAAAAGAAGAGAGAGAAAAGTGAGCCCCATAACTGTCTTTGAGGGGAGGACATCTCAACAGTAGCTCACGATGGTTGGGGGTAGAGAAGGGAATAAAAGGATAGGATATTGCCACCTACTTCTAGTAGTGGGTCGTATGCCAAGGTGGAAGGCTCACACCACAGAGAAGAAGAAGTGCACATGGGCCCCCGCTCTGGCAAACAAGCCCAACCGACGCGCTTGGTTAGAGTCCTGTTGCTCAGACGTCAGTAAACCTGTCGACACCCCCTGGAGTGGACGTGACAATTGGTGGAGGTGCTGGGGTAGGCCCCTCACGGATTTTCAGACCCCCCTGGAAGCGGCACCACAAGCCCAGTGCGAGTCAACACTCCCGTCATCGGACAAGCCGCAGGATCAGGGGATTGCCACCCGAAGCTGACCTTACAGCTCAACACCAGTATGATGAGCACCTCACGTCAAACCCTTTAACAGGTACGGGAAAACCCCCCGGTGACTCGTGTACACCCTCGAAAGTCCACAGGTTCCGACACCGTTTCATGGCACCGAGCTCGAAGACGTCGAGGACTCGTTCGTTGACCTTCGAGCGCGTGGCTGCTTTGAAACGACTGGAACGACGCGGCCAAACTACGACGTATGTACTTCTATTTGGAGGATGGAGCACGTACCTGGTACGTGACTCACGAGAAACAGATGACATCGTGGGCCGAATTCCGCCGCCGGCTATTGGATACTTACAGAAGGGCTGATCGCCACGAACGAGCGGAGCGAGCGATCCAGGCCCGCATCCAGATGCCCAATGAAACTGTCATGACCTATGTGGAAGATATGACGCGCCTGTTCCGACGGGCTGATCAGAGTATGACAGAAGAAAAGAAGGTGCGTCACCTGATGCAGACAGTTAAGGAGCAGCTTTCGCTGGCCTTGTACGGAGCCCTCCGAACATGGTCGCCGAGTTTTTGTCCGAAGCTGTCACGATGGAAAAGATGCTTCAGTATCGATCTACCCTTATGAGCGGCAAGTGAACACGTCCACTTTCAAGTTCTAACGACTTTTGGGAGCAACACCGAGTGTCTGTGTGACCTTATCCGCTCCACAGTACGCGAGGAGCTGCAAAAGGCTGCCACACCACCACTACCTACGGTGTGTTCAATTGCAAGCATCGTCAAGGACGAGCTGCATCATGCCCTTCGTGACCCTGTGAGTCTGAATAACGCCACACCCTCCCCGGCTGACTACCACCGTGTCCACCTATGCGGAAGCATTGAAGCGCCAGCTTCCTCTTCCCCGCTGTTTGTTCAGGCACCTCCTACGTTTCACTTTAGTCGGCGCAGCCTCTACGGTACTACGAGAACACACGCACGCCCCCACCCCTCGTTTACGCCATCCCTGTGCATCTTGTGGACCAACCAACGAACCCCCTGGAGTGACGTGACAATATAAAAGAAAGAGAGATAGAAAGAGAGGAAGAGAGAGCGAGGCTGTGGGACAGGGAGTGACGGATTCACGGTAGCGACTTTTAAAAACGGACGTGCATGAGCCATTTTAAAGCAAAGAGACTAGCAGCGCGGTGCTTAACTCTCACTCTAGCACGTGGCTAGACGATGCTATCTATCACGGTGGTACCGTCCGGCGCTAGCACTGAGCTTGACTGTCAGGCTCGGCGTTACCGGCCCGCGTGTCTCCCGAAAAGTTGGGCGCGTTCGAAACGTGGCCGCCGCACTTGGCATTCTTAGCCTGGGGTTCCTCGACGGCAGACTCCGCGGCATGTGTCGCGTCGTTACTCGCCTGGGAGTGTGGACGCTTCGACGCCCGTGGTAGCACTGGTAGGCGTGGGAATGCCGGAGAGCAAGTTGAAATGGGAAGCACGGCCAGCAAGCTGGACTTCCGGCTGTGCAGATGTGTATTCACGCGCTCCGCCAGCCAGGCAGATTTCCCTTCGCCATGCAGCGATATGGGTTCACCGTATCGAGGAACAAGGCAAGAAGAAGGCCCCGTCTTCAACGGCAAGCAGCTACCGTCCGAGCTGCTGGACGACGACCTCATGCTCCACAGTCTTCTTGATGGAGCAGCTGCGGGAAGACTTGCCCGCGATAGAGACTGACGA
>WOVY01003992.1:0-14482 GCA_013436015.1 Rhipicephalus annulatus
AAAGCGCGTGCGTTACTGATGAATCAGAAAGATGCCTCGCCGCTACTAACAGGATCCGAAAGGCGTTTCGCGGGAAAAAGTGCAAGTACCCGCAACTCGTAAAGCGAGCTCGTCAACTAACAACTAACGTCGTCGCACACGACAGGGACGTCTAGCGCCGTATCGGACTGACATGATACGCGGTACAAAGCCCTCAGCATCGCTCGCCACATGGAAATACCCCCGGCACACAATTCAAGGCAAAGGCGGGGCTTGGGCTACGCGGTTTATGAAACCGTAACCAGCTTTCTATGCGGCGCCGAACGACGATTTGCCAAAAACTGCCGCGCGAGTACGAAGACCACGTCATTAAGTTTCATCGCTTCGTGAATGCTCTCAGGAGGAGCATGAATACGACCTGTCCCAAATGGGGAATGCGGACCGCCAACCTGGTGTGGTCGATGGCACCGGAAAGCACCCACAGTGGATTAAAAAGGTGCGAAAGTGTGTCTGTGCGCACGACTGGTGCAGGAACGCCAAAGGTGCATTGATGTTGTGCATCACGGCAGACGGAGGGAGGCTTCCGCCGTACGTCGTATTTAAAGGAAGACTCTCCCAAAAAGAGAAGTTCACCTCAGGGCATGGTAGTGCGAAAGAGAATGGTGGATGTACGAGGAATGGTTCGTTGACGGATTTAAGACCGTCTGGCCAACAGACCTGGAGGGCTGTTACACCGGAAACCTCCTTGTTTTGGGACAAGCTAGGGGCCACTTGACCGCCCGCGTCAAGAACGCGTTGCCGCAACTCGTACGATTGGCCGTCATACCGTGGCTGCGAGGTGCTGCAGCCGCTCGCGTATGCGTCAACAGACCATTCAAAGTGGAATTTCGCCGCTGTTCCTCTGAATGGATGGCTGGAGGCGTCCACGAGAAGACCCTACAGGACGGCTGAAGCAGGGTGCGTCGCTCCAACAGGTGTGTGAATGGATTTTGAATGCGTGGCGTGCCATGTCAGTAGAAGTAGTTGCTAAAAGCTTCAAGGTAACGGGAATTTCGAACTCCATGAACGGCACCGAAGATGACGTCTCTGGGAAGACGCGGACGCCGAGGCGAGCTCCTCCGAGAACGAGGACAGCGAAATGGAATCCGAATAAAAACATTTCTGGCATGTCATTTGTGACTCTTGCACTCTGCTACTGTTGCATAAACAGTACAGACCTTGGCCTGTACTGCCTGTACTAAATCGGCCTGATTCGTGTAAGGGCCGCACCTAGCAAAATTTCGAAAAAAAAAGTGGCGGCCCTTACACGAGTATATACGTATTCGATGCCAGTGCACGTTAAAGACTTCTGGATGGTCAAACTTTTCGTAGCCCTCCTCTCATAATCAAATAGTGTTTTTGGGATGTAAAACCTCAGATATTAACACGGGTGTCAAGGAACTTAAAAGAATTGCCGTGCTTGGGAATGCATTTAATATTTCTGTAATACCACCACCTTAAAGGGGCCCTAAAACACTTTTTTCGAGTAACCATGAAATGAATTCACTGGAATAGCTTATTGCTTCACGAATTCAACCACCGCAACAATTTTAAGAATCCGTCCTGTGCGAGAGGAGTTACAAAGGTTTGTCGCATGCTGCAATTGCATTCTCTCTTCTTTCGCTTCAACGAAAGCGCTGGAAGCTAAGCAGAGAGGGATGGCAGGGCCACAGAAAAACGTCACTTGCGCTTTGCGACCTTGAGCACTTTTTTTCTTTTTTTTTTCTTCAAATGCAGGGCTTTTTTTGTGTGAACACGCACGCACGCGTGAACAAGTAGTGGCCTCCCATGGCGATCTTTGTAACGAGCGAGCACCACCATGTTCAAATCAACCAAAGACTGATACATGGGTCGTGACGTGTGATTTTTGGGCATATAACGTGATTTGTCGAGAGAAGAGAAAGGAATTTTTAGCTGACTTTGATCATTTATTGTGAATTCCAGGCCACAAGCAGTGCTATAATATTTGGCTAGCATGTTGTCGGGAGCCTCTACTACCGATTGGCAGCATTTTCTGACCATGCTCAAAAAGTGTGGCAGGGCCCCCTTTAAAACAGTGATTTTGGCTTCGGTATTGAGGGGGTGTCTTCCCAGTGACGAGTCCACACAAGTCTGATGCCACAAGAAGACTGCAACTCGCAACATACTAGCAGTAGCTGTCAGTTTGTTGTTAGTCACATATGTTTCTCTGGAACATCGAGAAGTGAATTGTCGTCCAGAAACTCCGTCAGTAATTTCTGTGATTTAAGTTGGTTGTACACAGGACGCATATTTCGCTAGCCGAGTGAAACAGTGTTGACTGGTGATTATGTCCATTGCAATGGGGCTGGCTGGCACATGCTGAATGATCAGAGCTTTAAAATCAAAGTAAAATGTTTTTGTACTGGTTGCCTGGCTACAGTGTGGGGAGAGCATTGATAGTGCACTCCATGGAAATGAAAAATGTCTCCTTTGAGGAGCCTCGAAATCGTGTTGGTACTCCTTTAATCTTGTGCCTAATGGCTCCTGAGGCTTTGCTGCATCTTAGCTCTCAGTGTTGGAAATATAAATTATTTTTCCTTTTACTCAATATAAACCTTTGAATTAAAGAAAAACTCATTCTTGGACTAGTGTGTCCGACATTCTTGATATTCAGAGATTGTGCGGAAAAGACACATTCACGAGTGCGAGTGCAGGAACAAGTGCAAACTTTTTCGCACTACCTTTAAATTTCAAGGACTTCGAATTCAACGTATGCCTGCACAGAAATGTTGACCAGCTGTATTCTGTAAACAGACAAAAGGATTTTAACTTCTGGTTCTCCAGCCCCCTTTTTGGCCCGCAACACCAGTGCCACCAAAAAAAGGAAGAAGTTCTGAAGGAAGCTTAAGAGATGACAAAAATCTCGAACGCTGGGTGTCACTGAAGCCGACGTTTTGACGAGCGGACTCGCCTTCTTCTAGGCTGCAACTGCTGCAGATGCCTTGAATAAGACAGGACGACTTGTCGAAATGTTGGCTCCAGCGACATCTCACAGTCACAAATTTTTTCATTGCGGCCCCAAGTGTTAGCCAAGTCTTACGAGAGCGACCGTAGCCCTGTAAACCAATGGTTTGAGAAATAACGTTTTAGCACTGCTCGGAAGTGCCTCGTGACCACGACAGGTGTCTGCGCGCAGATTGCTACAGAGGCCCAGGGCAAGACGTGGTCGGCCGAGACTTCGTCCGGCCGGCACCACGTGACACGCACCTTTCCCAAGAGCAGCTCGGGTCCCGAACTCAAGCAGAGCTTCGGCACGGGCTCATCACGCTTCGACGACTCGGGCAGCCGGCCCGAGGACTGGAGTGGGGGTTACCAGAGGTGGGTCGAGGCTACATCCACATTATTTGACTACATTTTATTATGTTAACAGTCCGCATGATTTTAAAATGTAAACCTCTCCTAATCGTTCTATGTGCTGTTAACATTTTGAAATGAATCCCCACCAACTTGCTCCAGCATCAGTCTTTTCAAACTATATTTCACTGTAGTTACTTATGTAGTTCCCACTCTTACAGGTGTAGTGAAGGGTGCTGGAATGCCCGTTTGGTATCAATGATCACATTTACTGCCTTCACTTTGTGGAGGACCATGAATGGACAGTACTGACATTTAGATGAACACCTACAAATAAATTAAAGAAATAACATCTTTCTTGCTGATGCTTCGTACTGTGTGAGATGATTTGTATTCAAAACACATTATTTGGTGGGATTATTATGTGTAATCTGTGCATATGCTAAAGCATACACCACATGGGCGCTTGCCAATGCACAAGCGTCTAGAAACCTTGTGCCTGCTGCACCTTTGCATACGACTATACATCACTTTCTAACTAGGCAAGCTGAACGTCATTGATAAGTTTATTTCGCATTGTGTAACTTATAGCTCTTCGAAATGTGAAATCTGGGTCTATGTACTATCCATAAAACTGGTGTAGAACAAAGCTACTCCGCACAACGCGGCGCAGCGAAGCATACAAGCAGGACCGTATGTTTGTGTAGACGTGTGCGTAGGATAAATTTACGTGTAAAAGGGCAAACTTGCTCAAACTTGCTTTTACATGAAGACATGCAACCACACTAAAGTTTTCATTCGTTTTCAGTCGTGTTGCAAGTTTGTGCATACAGGCAAGGAAGTGTGTGGTTGGCCTTCAAAATGGGCAGTTTCTAATGGTGGGGCACCACTGGCTCATGCGAGTTATCTTAATGATTGGCCTCGGGTTGCATTGAAGAGCAGTTAATGGGTAAACAAGCTTTTGCTTCCTCTCAGCTTGCCACTAAAGAGAAAAACAATTTTTCGTGTGGTAGCAAAGTACGATTTTGCAGCCCTGAAAACACGACTTACCGTGATACGGTGCTTGATAAGTGAGACAAACAAGTAAAAGAAAATGTGGGTGGAGATTCCCGCACCAAAAACAGTGACATAGATTTGGAAGGTGTCTACTGGGTTCTACGTAGCATCTAATCAATAAAAATGAAGTACATTGTCATGCGTGGTTGCCATGTACTTAGTAGCATACAAACTTTCAGAAAATTTAATCCATGGACCAATGTCCCAAAAATACGAAACATACATTTTGAAATTTCTGACATCACGCGCATTTCTCATCACATCACGTGAATTTCCGAGCATACGAAATGTCAACTGAAACTCGTGTCGCCATTTCATGCGGCCACGTGAACAGATGGGGCATGACCGCTGGCTGTGACTGTTTGGCCAGACCCTTTTTGAATTGGTTTAAATACTGGTCATACTATTCGATATTACATATATTGATTCATCTCTCTGTTGCATTATTGGTAGTGAATCATTACTAGGGGGTTGATAACTTTGTTTTTACGCAAAAAGCATGACATGGGTCAAATTACTAGGGGGTTGATAACTTTGTGTTTACGCAAAAAAGCATGACATGGGTCAAGTTGATGTGACTGGTTTTTTTAAACCAGCCCACTGGACTATTCCGTAATGTGCCTTTGTGTAGCTTCTGTGAGATGTCGAACACTATTAAAAATTGTCCAGCATTGTGAAAAAAAAAAAACGTGTCTTTGCACGCTTTTTTCTCAGTTGATTTACTCTCCCCTTTCTTTCCTTGTGTTTTTACCTCACAGTTACAACTTCAACTCGGAGCAGGTAGCGTCTCACAGGGACGAGTTCTTCTCCCGCGTCCAAGCACAGAATGCCACACGGCCCGAGTGAGTCTTCGAGTTTCTAATTTTAACTGCAAGCATATTCTCTGTGTAATGAGCCTTTAATTCTGTATTTGGATAATTGTTTGAGAGTGCCTGGTCATACTGTGAAAGGTGGTCACGAAGCCAGGTGTGGAAGGGATCATCCTTTTTTTCATAATACCGCAGGATCTTGCATATGCTAAGTATAGCCCTTAGCTGTATCTCTGAGGACATTACAGTGCTCTCAAGCAACCACCAGCTTATGCAATAAGCTTCTAACATGGGTTCACGTCAGCTGTTTCGTGCTTAGCTTAAAACTTGCATTCCAAAGTCGTTCCGGGTTGAAGATTGCAAGGCCATTTCATTTCTTGAGCACTCCCTTGCCCTTCCGTGATTCACTGAGCACCACCTTTTTCGTCAGCAAATGTTGACTCAGCAGGGCAGTGCTTGTTGCTCTGTGAATCATGAGACGGCAAGGAAATCTTTTAAAAGTGAAATGTTTGCATGACCTCGGCCCTGAAATTGGAGCCCTGGTGTGGTTGGGCTTCTTCTTGCTTGGCTTGAATGGAGTCGCTGTATGTGCTACCCTTACAGTGCATAGAAGTGTAAAATGAAGGGCTCATTTTTCTTGTTGGACACTATATTAATTAAAACAGACAATAATGCCTAGAAAAGTATATGGGAAGTTATATAGGCAGTAATTGTGATGTAAAAGTGAAGAAAGGAAAGTGGACAAAAAGATAACTTGCCACCGGCAGAGACTGAACCCTCGACCTTTGAATATATCATCTGATGCTCTACCAGTGAGCTATGTCAGTGGTCATCCCTCTGCCCGCTTTATAGGGTATATATGTGCACTTAAGCATGGGTGTGTTGGTCAGCGCCACCTGTAGCCATTACGGCGAGTGTAGAACTCTATTTTTTTTGCCTGTTGGCATCGCGTAGCACGTAGGGAGCAGAGTTTTATGTCTGTTTTCAAACTGCCGCGAGCAAATGTGCATTGCGGAGAAGCTGATGTTTCGGCCAATTTTCGATTTTAACACTGCTGCAGCAGTACACTAAATTAACACTAGCCATTAACAGTCAAGCCAATTGCTGATGTTTGGCAGGCCAGTCATGGCGATCGATGGCACACTAGGCAGGTCACTTGCTAGGATGAAATGTGGCTTAGCCTGAAGCCTAGTTGCTAGCTAGACCTACATGCAACTCTGCAGCTTTGTTAGCATATACAGTAAGTCTTAAAGTTGACACTGGGTGACTGTGCAGCGATTTGCCACCCAGCCAAGGTGGACGCTACAGTGGGTTTGGCAACACGGTCTCGGCGCCGCCACGTAGCCAGTCCCAGGATTTGTTCGATGGTGCCTGGTCTTCCTTCAGCTCGGTAAGCTGCTTCTCAATTTTATCACATGTAGGTCAAATCGTAGGTCATTTAAACTTCATCATCATCATCATCATCATCATCAGCCTGTCTACGTCCACTGCAGGACAAAGGCCTCTCCCATGTTCCGCCAGTTAACCCGGTCCTGTGCTTGCTGTTGCCAATTTATACCCGCAAACTTCTTAATCTCATCTGCCCACCTAACCTTCTGTCTCCCCTACCCCGCTTCCCTTCTCTGGGAATCCAGTTGGTGACCCTTAATGACCAGCGGTTATCCTGTCTACGTGCTACATGCCCGGCCCATGTCCATTTCCTCTTCTTTATTGCAGCTATGATATCCTTAACTCCCGTTTGTCCCCTAATCCACTCTGCTCTCTTCTTGTCTCTTAAGGTTACACCTACCATTTTTCTTTCCATTGCTCGCTGCTTCGTCCTCAATTTAAGTTGGACCCTCTTTGTGAGTCTCCAGGTTCTTCTGCTCCGTAGCTAAGTACCGGCAAGATACAGCTGTTATATACCTTCCTCTTGAGGGACAGTGGCAATCTACTTGTCATAATTTGAGAGTGCCTGCCGAATGTGCTCCACCCCATTCTTATTCTTCTAGTTACTTCAATCTCGTGGTTAGGCTCTGCGGTTATTACCTGCCCTAAGTAGACATAGTCTTTTACAACTTCAAGTGCACTATTACCTATCGCGAAGCGCTGCTCCTTTCCGAGGTTGTTGTACATTACTTTCGTTTTCTGCAGATTAATTTTAAGACCCACCTTTCTGCTCTCCTTGTCTAACTCCGTAATCATGAGTTGCAATTCGTCCCCTGAGTTACTCAGCAATGCAATGTCATCGGCGAAGCGCAGGTTACTGAGGTACTCTCCATTAACTCTTATCCCTAACTGTTCCCATTCTAGGCTTCTGAAAACGTCCTGTAAGCACGCAGTGAATAGCATTGGGGAGATTGTGTCCCCCTGCCTTACACCCTTCTTTATTGGTATTCTGTTGCTTTTTTTATGAAGCACTATGGTAGCAGTTGATCCCCTGTAGATTTCTTCCAGAATGTTTATATATATTTCATCTATGCCCTGATTCCGCAGTGTCTGCATGACGGCTGATATTTCTACTGAATCAAACGCTTCTCGTAATCTATGAAGGCTATGTATAGTGGTTGGTTATACTCTGAGCATTTCTCTATTACCTGATTGATAGTATGAATGTGGTCAATTGTTGAGTAGCCTGTTCTAAATCCTGCTTGTTCTTTTGGTTGATTGAATTCTAATGTTTTCTTTACTCTGCTAGCAATTACCTTTGTAAATAGCTTGTATATTACAGAGAGCAAGCTGATCGGCCTGTAATTCTTCAAGTCCTTGTCATCTCCTTTCTTATGTATTAAAATGATGTTAGCGTTCTTCCAAGACTCTGGTACTTTTCCCGTCAGGAGACACCTCGTAAATAGAGTGGCTAGTTTTTCTAACACAATCTGTCCTCCATCTTTCAGCAGATCTGATGTTACTTGATCCTCACCAGCAGCTTTGCCTCTGTGCATGCTCTCCAAAGCTTTTCTGACTTCTTCTATCATTACCGGTGGGGTGTCGTCTGGGTTACTGCTAGTTCTTATAGTATTAAGGTCGTGGTTGTCTCGGCTACTGTACAGATCTCTGTAAAACTCCTCCGCTATTTTAACTATCCTATCCATATTGATAGAGAATTTGCCTTCTTTGTCCCTTAGTGCATACATCCGCCTTTGCCTATCCCAAGTTTCCTCTTCACTGCTTTGACGCTTCCTCCGTTTTTCAGAGCGTGCTCAATTCTCTCCATGTTATACCTTCTTACATCGCATACTTACGTCTATTAATCAGCTTCGAAAGCTCTGCCAGTTCTATTTGTCTGTTGTACTTGACACTTTCATGATTTGACGCTTCTTAATTAGGCTCTTCGTTTCCCTGGGAAAGCTTGCCGGTGTCCTGTCTAGCTACCCTGCCTCCAACTTCCACTGCACACTCCGTGATGATACTCGTCAGATTATCATTCATTGTATCTACGCTAAGGTTCGTTCCTCGCTAAGAGCAGAGTACCTGTTCTGCAGTGACACTCTGAATTCCTGTACTTTTCCTCTCAGTGCTAGCTCATTGATTTGGCTTCTTGCGTATCAGTTTCTGTCGTTCCTTCTTCAAGTCTAGGCGGATTCGAGCCCGTACCATTCTATGGTCACTGCATCGTACCTTGCCAACCACTTCCACATCCTGCACGACTCCTGGGTGTGCAGTCATTATAAAGTCTATTTCGTTCTTATTTACGCCATTAGGGCTCCTCCATGTCCACTTGCGGTTTTCTCGTTTTCGGTAGAAGGTATTCAAAATACGCAGATTATTGCGTTCTGCGAATTCTACTAGTAGCTCTCCTCTGGCGTTTCTAGTGCCGATGCCATAATCTCCTACTGCCTGGTCTCCAGCCTGCTTCTTCCCTACCTTTGCATTAAAGTCGCCCATTACTATAGTATACTGTGTTTTCACCTTACTCATTGCCCGATTCCACGTCTTCATAGAAGCTTTCAACTGAAGCGTCATCATGGCTGGATGTAGGCGTGTAAGCCTGTACTACCTTCATTTTGTATCTTTTATTCAGTTTAATTACAATGCCTACCACCCTTTCATTAATGCTATAGTAATCCTCTATGTTGCCAGCTATGTTTCTGTGAATTAGGAACCCTACTCCCAGTTCTCTTCTGTCTGCCAAGACCCGATAGCAAATGACGTGCCCATTCTGTAGCACAGTATAGGCCTCATCTGTCCTCCTAACCTCACTCAGCCCTATTATATCCCATTTAATGCCTTCTAGCTCCTCGAATAATACAGCTAGACTTCCCTCACTAGATAACGTTCTAACGTTAACGATGCTAAGTTCAAGTTCCAATGGTGGCCTGTCCGTATCCAGAGATTCCTAGCACCCTCTGCTGCTTTGCAGATCTGACCGCCGCCGTGGTCAGTTGCTCCGCAGCTGGTGGGGACTGAGGGCCGTGAGTTAATTGACGAATGCCTACGGAGGGGGTGGCCAGATACTGCACCAGGGTGGCCAATCCTTCTCTGGTGAGATCATCGGTGCGTACCGGCTTTAAGCCGGTACGATCAGACAGTTAACCAGACATTTATCAGACAGTACGATCAGACATTTAAACTTAAGTACAGTTAAACTTAATTTAAGGAAGTGATGACCAAATCGAGTTTTTCCGGTACTACAGTCGAGCCCACATATAACGGCCCCATTTAAGACGAACTTTCGCTTAAAACGAACAATGTCGGCGTGACTGTCAAAATATACATTGGTTCAATGGCACAAAATCGCACTAACAACGAACGTCTCCGAGCGCCGCTGATCGGCTACAGCGAACGGAGTCAGCGGTCTGCCGACTTTTTGGGAAACCAATTTCGACCACCGATCAGGCATCGGCGAGGTACCCATACATTCTTATTGTTAAAACGCCGATTCTGCCTCCACGCCCCTCTAGTTGCTGCTCTCCCCGACCGCTTTTTGTTACGCACCCCTCCGTCCTTTGTCCCCCAGCTACTCTGAGCAGCCCGCATCACCAGACGAGGCCTGTGGTTTTCACACTGCCAACCGATCTTTCGAAGACCGGTCGGCCATGTACCCTGTTTTTGATCGCTGGTACTGTCGTTGGTGTCACCGGCATGGAGTGACCAGACCATTTGCCAACATCGTCGGCCACCGACTGTATCTGATAGTCTGCGTCTAGTGCACGCGCGTACGTTACCCCCACCGACTCTGATAATTTGCGATTCGTTTCGTGTTTAAGACTTCTTCTCGCTCACTTCGCACTCGACTCAGCATGCCTTCCGCGCGCGTGCAGAAGCGCGAAAACGGCTGTTAGTTTGCGCGGAACAAATCGTGAAATATCAAAGTTCGTGAGGCCACGCAAACCCGCCGGCGCAACAAAACGATTTCTTGATCACAGCCGCCGATTCTTCGAACGTCGCCGCGCACATCCGAACGAGGCGGCCATGCTTTGACTTCTGCGCACGCTGGCACTCTAAGTTTTTCTACGTGCAAGTTTCGTGGACCTCTCAAGCAAGCTACCCACCTTCCCGTGTGTTTTGGTTTTCAAGGTCGCCCTCCCGCCGCATCCTCCCCTTTCTTTATCGCACGAGGAAGGAATCTTTCATTCCTCCAAGCTTAATCGCAACTCCTTGCCCTTCTCTCGCAAGTCTGCTCTCCTCTCTTGATCACAACCCCTTCGCCCATCTCCACCGCTCCGCGACGCGCCAGAGCTGTTCCACGCGTGTGCGCGACTTGCTCGCTCTTGGTGTGCTTGTGTGGTCATGATGGGCCGATGGGAGGACTAGCACGCTTTTTCGTGCCGCTTAGAAAAAAAAAAAAACATCGGAAACTGTGACCTCTTGGCTTGAGCGTAATCGGCGTGTTAGGTGCCGCGTTGCGGAGCGCTTGCTCATAGCTGTTGACCACCTGGCAGCCAACTTGCTGCTTCGGGCGTCCCGGTATTCAGCTGTGGAGATGGTGAATATTTCGTGGGTGGCGGCGATGGCTACATGTGCGCGAAACTATTTTCGCGAAGCCGACTTCGTCTATCGTCGGGCCCGATTGTCGAGCCCTGAAGCTTCCGAACAGGCCCACTGCGGCGGCGATTT
The DNA here is from genome assembly GCA_013436015.1 of Rhipicephalus annulatus. Taxonomy (NCBI): domain Eukaryota; kingdom Metazoa; phylum Arthropoda; class Arachnida; order Ixodida; family Ixodidae; genus Rhipicephalus; species Rhipicephalus annulatus. The sequence continues at coordinate 11,238 of WOVY01003992.1, forward strand.
GTGGCAGTGCATCGTCAACTCCGACCTAAGAGAGCGGGTGCGACATCTGTTGCGATGATTTAATTACGGCCAATGATGATGACGACACTGTGGAACCGTGCACGGATTGGGGCATTGTGAATGAAGTACGTGGCGAGAACGATTGGAGGAATCAGATTGCGAGAACGACGAAGCTTTGGAGCCAGCGCCTTATGCAGCTTATGCCGCGGGCCTCGGCGAACGAGCAGCCTGCCGTTTTAAATGAACTCGAGACTGCCCTTATCGTTTCTGCTCTTCGAAACACGTGCATTACGGACTTTTTGGAGCAAAAAAGTTTGTTTTCACTCACAACTTTTTTTTAAAGCTGTGTTTCATTTAATGAACTTCGGGATACAGCGAACGGATGCCGCGTCACGCTCAGGTTTGTTATAAGCGGGCTCGACTGTATATCTAAAATTGTGGTATAGCCACTCTGTAAGCTACCAGTGCATTGTATTACTGCAAACCCGCAACTGAGGATGTGAAATACTTGCGAGGGCAGTTTGCAGGTGGGACGTGGAGATGCCGATGTTGCCAGGATATGGAGGGCTTTTTGTCTGGCCAATGCTGGCCAGCTAGATTCGTTGTTTTGCCGCATCATTGCATGACGCGTACGAAAGCAGCGATTGTGCGAGCAGGCTCAGCAAGAAAGTTGCGCATAGTTGATCAGCTCTGTTTGTTACATAAACCATGCAATAACAGCGTATACCGCTACCACTCTTATTGGCATGTGGATTGTAAGAAAGCTATTGATTGCAGAGTCCATTCAGTGCATGGCGTGCAGTGTGCAGCCTTGTCTGAATAAAGCTAGGACCATGTCTAGGGTGGCTCGATCTTTTAGCGTGATAGTGTGGGAGCACAAGCTCAAAGAAAAAACCACGTTTCAAAGTTTTAAGGAGATGCTGCTTTTTCACCAAGTTACTCCAGGAAATCGGGTTTAGTGACAGTTAGTTTTTGTTTTGGGATTCACAAGGCTGTACCCGCCAAGGAATTAAATTTTTTTCTTAGATTGGGAAACTCATAGAATCAACTTTTGTTAGACCGCGCTTCAACTTCCTATTGAAACTGGGTACTTCGAACAACACAAATCTGAGCTGGTTGGCAAGAAATTAATGTAAAGAAAGTAAGGTGTGCATGCATGCCTTTGCTCAGTGTGTTGCTACGGAAGCAGTGCTCGCGCTCTCAATCACTCTTTTTTCGTGCTGCTAGCACCAGCAACATTACGTTTCTCAAGGAGCACGCCGCAATTCTCCTCCAGCCAAAGGGAGGTCGAGTGTTTCTCAACTGGTGAGTGTTCTTGAGGTTGAGTGCTGTCATCATTCTCTTCAGCTTGTGTGAGTTGGCATGTAAATATTTTTCATTATAGTATATTTGTTCAAAAATGATAATGACAGTCAGAACACAAGTGGTCATTGGGATTGGAAGTTATGTGACTAATACCTAATTTAACGTTTGACGTTGAGTGTAGATCTGACCTGTGTTTACTGTTCTAGGAGTTGCTGACTGAGAAAGAAATTAATAAAACAAAACTTCGAACAAAAGCCGCAGGTTATAGTATCTTCAATTGAAAATCGGGCAGCGTTCGGTGAAATTTTCAAGAACTAATTTTTTATGCAGGGGGCTTGCCACATTTGCAGCTTGGGCCACAAAGGTGGCATCAAAGGCATCAGAAAATGTAAGTGTAATCTTTTGGCTGTAACATGCTATGTGTAGGTATTTGTAGCTATTTGCATTTCATTCAAATGAGTTCACATACATTGATTCTACTCTTGTTTAATTATAAGTGTAATTGTTTTTTAGAGAGGGAGAGCTTCGGAGACTTTAGAGAGCTCTCTGTTACTGTCAATTATAAGAAAAACTCACCTTTGTTGCATTGTTAGGCTATGAAAGCACTGTAATTTCAGATGGGTTTTCTCTGCAACTATCGTCTTTCCTATTGCAATATGTTTATGCATGCACTGTAGCAAAGTTTAACATTTGCTAGTAGCTCGTGTAAAAACATGGGTTCGGGGTTCTAAGGCATCAGCACCTACTACACATTTGACGACTAATAAAGGTGCTACAGCTCTTGGAACGTTGACGGTGACATGCTTTTTTTTAGATCGGGCATCTGTGTGTGTCTGTTGTTGGCAGTAATTTCTTCGTTCCACACCCTTACAGTCAGTATAGTCGGTATGAATGCTTCCAATATATTTGCTGACGTCATGAGGGCGCTGTTCAGCACTTTCTTGGGGTGCTTCAGAAAAGGTTTTCGCATCAGGTTCACTCACGCACACACCGGGGCCTTATGTTGTAACAAGGTCTACCATGAATGATTCTCCAGACTGTCTACCAGCCTCGAAAACCTGGAATTGTCAGGGAATTCGAACATGTCTGCAAAGGGCTCGCGGAAATGTCGCAGAATTTTTGAAAACCCGGGTGGTCATAGAAACTTTTGATGGCAGTCTGTGCACGCAACTGTTACAAGAAAGAATGTCTAGCCTCTATGAAAGCTCATAAATTGCTTTTTTTTCTAGAGCTATCGTAAACAGGTAATCGAAAGCTTTAAAAAACAGTGAATGCTAACAATTCATGCTTGTTTGACTTGGCCAGGACTTGAGCTTGAACTGTGGGCATCTGGCCTGGCCAGAAGCACTTTGAGAAGAGGCTTGCTAAGCTGGGTCAAGCTGATTGAGTGCCAATGCAACAATAGGTAACCTTAGTTCTGTACTTTATGCAAGTGCCCTGGTTTTTTAAAACCTTCTTTCACTTCTTCGGTTCTCATATCCAGTACACAGGTAGTCATGAAAGCTCTGAGGTGGGCTTGTTGGTTCACTTACCTCATGGCAGAGCAGCCCAATACACGGAACAGCGAACTGCCAAAGACACAGCACTGAGTCCTGTGTGTTTCAATGTCGCGTATGTTTGCGCTAACCTGCCATGGTGGTCTAGTGGCTAAGGCACTTGGCTGCTGACCAGCAGGTCACAGGATCGAATCCCCAGCTGCCGTAACTGCATTATTGGAGGCAAGAATTGTTGAGGCCCGTGTGCTTAGATTGAAGCGCACGTCAAGAACCCCAGGTGGTTGAAATTTTTCGGAGCCCTCCACTATGGCGTCTCTCATATCTTGTTTTTGGGACGTTAAAACCGAACAAATATTATTATTATGTATGTGATGATGCTCGGCCATAGCAACAGATGGTCAGTCTTCCTAGCAGCCTTACCAGACAGAGAACATACTCAGAATC
>WOVY01003993.1:0-12857 GCA_013436015.1 Rhipicephalus annulatus
TTTCTTATACATGCCTGTGGGAGAACACTTCAACGGCCCTCTTCACGCTTAATTTCTCGAAGTTCGTCGGGTAAACGTGCTTCTGCGTAAGGTTCCGAACAAGCTTGAACGACGACTGTTTTCTGTTATGTCCAGCAACTTTCTCAAATACGTGGGGCTGTAGTAATGCCCATTGTTGAACAGAACGCGTTTGGTGGACAACATCTGGTTGCGGAGATTTTTCAGGATGTGGCAGTGGTCAAAAGAAAGGAAGAGCCTCCGATTCATATCCATTGGATGTCTGCAACAACAACAAAAAAAAATGAATAAATAAATTGGAGAAAGGCGGCGTTTGCGGTGTGAATAATTAGTTGCATATACGGTTTTCTGTTTTTACCAAAGTAATGTAAATGTTAGCCATTCGAAGGACGTGTGCGTTGTTAATTATTACCTTATTATAAAATTTCTCCACTCATGCCATGATCCTGCAGGTCTGTGTGTGTGTTTTATTGAGATTACCTACACCTTAAATCTTCCGAACTTTAAGTATACTCACCCATTCATACAGTCGCATGCAGGTGCGCATACATTACGCAAACGCGTAACGTCAATTGATTTGTAAAGACGGGCTATTTACAGCGATTGTACTGTTGATAGCAATCTTGTTATGGACACGGCTTTCTTATATGGCAGCGCTGATTAAAAAAAAAGAAGGGGGGGGGGGCTCTGATGCTGATACAGGCTTTTTTTTTTGTGCGACCAAGTCTTTTTTTTTTTTTTCACTCAAACACGGCATGCATGCGCGTGCATACATTGATTGATAGATATGTGGGGTTTAACGTCCCAAAACCACCATATTATTATGAGAGACACCGTAGTGAAGGGCTCCAGAAATTTCGACCACCTGGGGTTCTTTAACGTGCACCCAAATCTGAGAACGCGGGCCTACACATTTCCGCCTCCATCGGAAAAGCAGCAGCCGCAGCTGGGATTCGATCCATGCATACATTGAGGGCACACTGCGAATACATATAAAAAAATATTTACAACTAGGCATTGCGCACAGCTTAATGCGAGCTGAGAGCAAAATATATATACTTAGCAACTTACGGCACAACTGGCATCATACGACCATTCCCTAACATGGTGAACATCTTTTTGTTCGAAGCGTGGTTGTCAGCTACAAGTCGGACCACTTGGAATCCTGCTCTTCTCGATGGACTTAATTACTTCAAGTGTTAGTTGATGCAGGTGGTCTCCTTTTACTGACTGCGTGAAATAATATCCCCACGGGTAGCCTGAAAAAGATAAAATTAGCAGTATTCTGTAGCGTCGGTGTCAGCTGGGCTTAAAATCTCACTCCGTTGGAGAGAGGAGGAGAGCCAATTGCTCATCTCGAGCGCTTGTCAAATAAGTGCACAATGCTAAAGTTGACTTGCCGGGGGAAGGGGGGGGGAGCCCTCCTTAAAAATAGAAGACGACTCCCCCTGCCCCTCCCCAGACTTTCAGCCCTGGTCGCGGAATAGCACATCATTGGTTAATTAAAGACAACGTTTTCTTTTTATATCTATAGGTGGGGTTAGTCTTTCAGTCACAGCGAACGTATAGTGATAGACAAAGTGATGATTCACTTACGTGTAGTGCGTTGATAAGCCTACAAATACAAAGGCGAGAAGGTGTGTGGCCAGCTCGTTCTGAATGCCCACTTCTTTTTCTAGGCCTCCCATTTCGACTAGGCCATGGACTTGTCTCCTTTTTTTTCGTACGTCAGTGCTTGCTTTAAAGACATTTCATCCACAATCAAAGAGCCCATTTTTCCTAACAAAAAAAATGGGGGGGGGGGGAATTCACTGTTAACAGACATGCGTTATATATCGGCGGAGACAGTTAATATATAAATAACCTTTCTTTGTTGTTCCGTACATGACCATAATTAACAGAAATGATTAGGGGTTAGAGCAAACATAGCGCACTGCCCGTATACTCTTAAACAATACATCTTACGTTCGAGTAATCCTTGCCACAGGTCTGGTCCCTGTTTATTCACTTTAAATCACTTTTCATTCGGCTATACTAGCATGTATTTTGATCAGTCAAACACTGCCGCGTGCGCTGCTTCCTTCGTTATTCGCGTGCATATTGTAAATAATTCTGATCGAAGTAACGTACCCGTTCGGACAAGTGTGTGCTTTCCGTGTGCAGCCTTTGCTTCATTAGCGACGAAACAACTGCTCCAGTACAGTAGCCAATGTAACGCTTCAGTGTCATGCGACTTGGAAGGGTGAGGCACCCAGACCTCCGCAACATTTCGTACCCCGCAGGGTGATTTAGCTTGCCACATTATGGCCTGCCTGATGGTCACCTCTTTCCAACGGTGATTTTTCTCACGCAGGCATTGCAATTGCTCCTTCAAAAATTCAGCCTTCTTGTCGTTCTCGTCCAGCATTCTGATGATGAAAGGGCAGTTGAAATGCGTAAATCACGCGCAAGATAACATACTGGAAGAAAGCGGAAGTGCAGGGGAGAATGGAAGCTTGACCCGCTGAAACATCGTAGAGCAGGGAATGCCGGCGCATCCAACAATTCGACATTTACGTACTGGACTTGCCCTTGTCAAGACAAGTTTAGATGTTGTGGGAGAGGAGCAAACGTTCACACCACGCTACTAAAGGAGGCTGTTGCTGTCCTGACAAAGAATAGTGCACCTGATTGTCGAAACCTTGCATTTGGCATCATTCCTTATTCAACAATTCATAATCGCGAGAAAGAAATATGCGTTTACTCTTAAGACAATAATAGATGTTTCATGTCACCACGTGGACATTCAATTGCAGCTATGCTACATTAATGAATTGCGCAACTTCAGACTTGCGTCATGTTCAAGTAACCGGCCACCGACTCACACAATACGGACTAGCGGAAACTGTTCACTTACACTTTCCAAACCATTCCTTCCTTTTGAATGCAATGCTGCTCGCTCAAGTTTATAAGGCAGACATCACATGTGCGTCAAGCGTGGCTTCCTGTACGAGCATAAACCGATCGGCCCATAGCACCAACACAACACAGCTTGCAAATTACTGTCTTTCCAGTTGTCAGTCCAATGTCCTTAATTGTTTGCGACGACAGAAATTTGAACTCGTTGTTCGCAGGATAAAGGAATAAACTCGGGGTGCGCCAATCACGCAAGGGGGTTACACACCGACCTTCGTATCTTAAACACTTGCTCATGTGCGCGCTTACCCACCAACCTTCTTTTATTCCGTGTCCTTATGTCAGGCCTACACCTTCGTATGACCAGAAAGATTGCCAGCATCGGCGTACACTAAAATGTCACGTAAATTTATATGAAGAAGAAAATCTATAAACAGAGTTTCTCTCGAGCAGACATCATGACAGCGGACTTGTCATCCTTAAGGCTATAATTGTATTTCAGTCTTTCAGAAAACAAGCCTGCTTGTCGAAACGCCGGCTCGAAACAACTTTGCTAAAACTACTGATTAAGCGAGTTGGTTCATGATTATTTTCAGTGTTTGTGTGTGTGTAAACAGCGATTAAAGAATGGGAACAACCCCTGTTCACAGGTTTTTTACTGCAAGCTTCCATCCTCCCCTTTCTGACGTTTCTTACAAAAAAGTATAGGGACACTAAGTTAATAGACTGATAAATGAGTACCTGATAATTCTCTATCGTTCCTGTTCCGATCATACGACTATTAGAACAGAAAAAATTAAGACTAGGTTTAATGTTCTGAGTTTGGCGAACAATCTTCGACACGTGCACGTCGCTTTATGTTGCGTCGCTCCTTGTGTACTTGGCCGCATTGGCTGAGAACATTTCTTTGAAACTTGCTACTTCAGACCTTGCATCTACTAACACAGCAGTCTTAGACATTACCTGAGGCCGTCAAAGTATGACGTCACTGCTAGCCGATGCGCGAGAACTTAAGGGTAGCATCGCCACCTTTACAATCTCTTATAGTTTCGAGAATTCCTTCGCTCACCGGACGTCCTCTCGTAGTACGGGTGATGTTGATAGAATTGACTTACTCCTAAATTGTTATTATGTTCAGAGTCATTTAAAATTAAGTGCGAATATAAAAGGATTAATATAACATTCGTCCACTGACGTAACTGCGTACCTGCAGCGTTAGAGCGCCATTCGCCTCGGCGAGGGCTTTCATCTCGAAAAAATCTTTCTTTAGCTTCTCTAGCTGTGAATGCAAATTACTGTTCATTTCTTTCAGCCTGCTGCACTTCCGCCGCAACGTCTTAGTTGCCGCGACCAGGGAGCGCATCTTCTTCAAACCGATCGACGTTTGCGACGTCATGGAGCGCCGCACTGGCCTCTTCTGGTGTTCCCCTTGTATAACTGAACTACAGTCCTCCATGTTGTCCTGACTTGATGGAAAATGCAACCACTCGGCCTCTTGTGCAGTTTCAATTGGGTTTTCAGAACTATATACTTCCCCAGGCTCCGCTGATGCTCGCTCTTCTTGAGAAGAATCTGCGTTGGACGTTCCCCTGTTAAGCCGAAAAAATAGCGAAGCATGACAGATATATTGTCCCGCTAAACGCATAAGGGAATACTGCTAACATTATTCTTATCCGTTGTTGTGTTAGACTTCAAGTTTTACTTACAGTATTTTTACTTGTATGGGTGCCAGCGTTGTTTCCCCCTGCGTTCGTTTTAGCCGCTTTTTCCGCGGCATTGGATCTTGCCCACGTGGATCAGGAGAAGCGGGAAATAAGGAAGGCACGGCTGTGGGCTTCAACATCTTCCTTTTCGTCACTGTTCTGTAATCTTCAGCGGTAAAATGCAGGCTGCATACCTTCGACCGGTCGCTGGGCTCCCAGCGATGCTTTCCTGAACCTTCATCAAAGGTAAAGGCGTATACGCATGGCTAGCAAGATTGCAAAATAACAGTCCATAACACCTTTTTTGTAATTAATTTTTCCAAAATGTAACAAGCCAAATGGGGAGGTTAAGAAAAAGCATAGCCACGATTTTATTCTGGGGAAGTACCTGTATACCCATTTAGTGCATTTTCATATTTTCTCGCAGCCTTTGTAAATGTCTTTTTAGATGACTACATTCGTCGATTGATGTTTAGTGATGGTACGTGGTCGAGTCCAGTGGCATACTTGAAGCCCTTTATTCGAAGAGCTCATTGGCTATACAAGGTTTCATAACAAAGCTGAATTTCCTAATGGCTGCTCAGTAACGAAGCGCGACCCAATACGACAGAGCCGAAACCGAGGCGCACTTGAGCGCCTTGGTCTTGGTTTAGAGCGCAAACCTCTAACCTGTACAATGACTCCGCCGTTGACGACGATGACTTCAGTGGTTTTTGTTCTTTTGCATTCTCCAAAACGAATCTTTGTCATGCATGATGTAATCTCAGATGCAGCACGCACATAAATAGAGTATCTGTCGCTGATTATTCCAGGTTCCTCATTTCGGTTTCACCGGCTGGGTCTCTTAACCCTCACAGAGCCGATGGGCTCATTGCACGAAGGACTTCAATTATGTCATTATACCCGACCGCCTGCCAGCCCTATATAGAGTGAACAGTTAATCGCCACATTTCGTTACCGGCGTAACGTTTCTAATTACCTTAAGTAAGCTTATACAGAAACGAACAAAGCTGTATGGGAAGATAGAAGTTTGAGATGAGAAATACATTTGACCAAATTCGGTCGCTAACTTCAGTGACACCCAGTGTTCAAGAGTTGTCCATCGCTAAACACACACACACACACACACACACACACACACACACACACACAACACACACACACACACACACACACACACACACACACACACACACACACCACACACACACACACACACACACACACACACACACACACACACACACACACACACACACACACAGAGACAAACTGTGGAGGCAGCACGTAAATATTTCATATCATTAATTTTTTTATGGATTTCGGCGGCATTTGTTGAGGCAGCCTTCGGGAAGGGTGCTCGAACCCCTCGCAACCCACCGCTACGCATTTTTACATAATTTACAGATTTCGTATATTTACTTTTTTCTTGTGTGCTATATTTAAATTTCTTGGCACTATTTGTGGAGCCTGCCATATTAGCCGCGGTACTTTAAAAAAGCTTTCATGTTTTTTAGCTCAGTGAATTAGCATAACACACGGAAATAAAGTTTACTAAAGCACCCTGGTGCTTCTTGCTAGCTTGCAACTCGTTCTGAATTGAAACGACTCTCAAAAACACAAGACTCACCTTTTCTTCCAATTGCCTCGATCCATTCTTCCCGTATGTCTGTGGCAGGAAACTCGTGAAAACTTACTTTACTTTGTTTGCCTTGTTCCGATTTGCAATATGGCACGCAGCAATACACCATACTTACATTTGAGGTGTCAGCTCATCTAAAAAAAAAAACTGCACGCGGCCACTATTAGAGCTGACTACTGCAGCTATCTGCCGTCTGCAAGTTTCTGCACACGACCTACTGTGTTTCTGCGTATCTTCTGCAATTTGTGTATGCGTATCGTCTGGAACCATCGTGATTCAGTGTGAACAATGAATGCCTAACAATAGTTTTTTATCTCGTTGGACTACGTTTTCATTCAAGAAATATTTTCATAATAAATTTTCCTTCATTTGTAGAAAAGTTCCCGTCTGCTTGCCACTGTGACCCTTTGTGTGCTTTTTTTACGGTTCTATTTCTGCTTCAAACGTCCACACGAATGCAGCCAACTCTGACGAGGAATCATATCGCTTTATTTGCCATATTTTACACATTCATACACAATTCATGCACAATAAGAACGATTTGCACTGCCACAGCGATGGCTGAAGCAGACGACAGCGAACAGGTGCTGCCTAGCGCCACGCCGCTCGTAGGTGACGGCCCTAGCGGCAGAAGGTATGAACTAGAACGTGGGCGCTGGAAGAGGTGCTCTCTGGGCAGGTCAGGAGTGTAGTAGGTCATGGTCCGGCGTCCCCCCATCAAGAAAAGAGGGAGACGCAGTGTTGTCTGGGTAACGCATCGGCGTGAAATGCAGCATGTCGCATTTCGCGCCGGTCCGTCGGGCCACGTCGATGGACGCTGGTCGCGCGCGTCAGACTACAGAGTGCCCGCGTTTTGCTAACGTAGAATCGCTGTGCCCAGCGTGTGCGTGCGTCAACGCTACATTGGAGTATATTGGGCCCTTCATGATGAGCTTGCGGCTGTTTTGCTAGCTCCGCATATACCTAATTTGGTGTTACGTGACGTCAATGGATGAGGAAATATATGACAGGTGCAAACATGATAATCCTGACACGCGTGTCATGTAAGAACATGACAACATACCACGTTCATAGCGTGCTCGTAGCCGTTTCACTAGCTCTACATATACTAAATTTGGTATCACGTGACGTGAATAGATGACGAAGATAAACGACACATCCAAACATAATATTCATGACACGGAAGTACTATACGGCATCATTTACCTCCACTTCGTAACGTTGTGCTGTTTTTAAAGCGACATATCAACATTTGTCATTCGTGCTTCGCATGTGATCGATTCCCACTGTACGTGGGATCTGCCATTTTTTTTTGTCTGAAATATAAATTGTAGAATTGTGCGCATGCCTTGATAATTGTTGCCTTACTGCGAAAGCTCTTCGAAAAGTATTCGATTCGTATTCGTATTCAATTCGATTCCTATTCGATGCGTATTCTACTCTGTTATGAATTTCACCAGTAGTACAACTCGTTCTAAAAAGCAATTATTTTTATACAGTTTTGCATAAAACCGGGATTTTCTTATAACGTCACTGGCTTTGGCAGTTGTAAATTATTGTCGTTACCTAATCTTCCTCAGGAGAATCCTTGTGTAATGCAACATTCACTTTTCTCATGTTGTTATGTAGCGTTATATATCGGACACTGCATAAACGAGATGAGAGCCGACAGTACTGGAGGGCAACGTCGTCGGCATCACAAAGTAACTGTGGGAACCTGCCAGTGACCATTTTGAAATCCGATTTCTTACTCTACTAGTCTAAAGGAACGCGGATGTTCGTTTTTTTTTCCTACTGAAGAAGGAAAAACTACGACGTGGTTTTTTCACCGCTCTTCTAATGGCAAAACACCACCTGCAAAACTAAATGAGCGTGTACTTTCACGGCTGCCTCGCCAAGTACGTGAATACGTGACAAGGAAAATCGGAAAATGACAGCATGTTGAGTTGCAAAACATTAACCATTTGAATCGTGGTCAAACAACTATATTCGCATTTTAAACGCTGTTGTTCTGTACCTCAAATAGTAACCGATAACTGAATTCCCCGCTAATGATTACAGTCTGCTCGCGGTTACACAAGTGAATAGTTCCCAAGAATAAACATTCGTTTTAATTTGCTGTAAAAGGCAAAAACATGTTGATAATATACGTGAGAATAGGCGTCGGTGTATGCGTCAGATCAGAATAAGTAGTGGAAAAGCCGGCGTTATAAATACTGTAAAAAACAGTTAAGCTGGTAGTCTTGTGTAGTATCTTCAAGCCGTGTCACGTAGTGCTTAAATAAGCTTTTCAGAAAAAAATTTAAAGGACCCTTAAAGCCCATTACATGGTGCGATTCTATTGGGCAAGAAATATGAACAAAAGTTCATTTTTTCCGTTGAGTTTGATTCCGTAAAATAATAAAATGGTATCATTGCTCTCATCTTGTCCTCACTCTTCTTTGTATACCTATACCTGAAGCTCTTACTCACTGTGAGGTCAAGAATTGACTATGGTATATTACGGTAAACTTCGCGTAGGTTTTAAAAATAAACTTTTCAGTGAATGCTGCAGGCGGCCACCACGTGGTATATACAGCAAGGTTTAACCTTACCGTAAATTCGTGTGCCTTCTGGACGACCTGTGCTTGATAGAAAAGAGCTCCCCTAGGAAGGACTCTTCACCACCACGCTTTCTTGTCACAGACTGTAAAGGACGCAGGACACTAGCATAGCCTATATGGTCCAGAGTAATGCAGCCATTATACTCCTCGCAACTGATTTGAATCTCTCTGTCTAGATATATCCTCGTAATAAATTGTGGATTCGGGTAAGTTCTTATCAGTGATTACCGCAGTCACGGCTTGAGATCTGTTGAGCTTTGCGTGTGGCTCTGTAAATTTCCTTCTGTTTGTGCAGTGGCATTCTGTGACTTCATTATTATAAGCACTCAGTTCCTGTTCTCCTTTTGCTTGTTATTGGGATCTGGGCCATGTATGTGAACGAATAGCAAGCCCTCGTGCAGCCGCAGTAGCCACTTCGTTTAGGTTCGTGCGAGATGGACTGACAGACCGCATATGTGCAGGAAACCAGCAGCGGATTTGGGTATCTTCGCTGTCTATCTCTCCAATTATCTGGCCAGCCTTTTTGGTTACAAAGCCTTTAGCAAAGAGTCTAATAGCAGCTTAGGGCCACTGTAAGTTCGTGTGCACCTTTTCTTGCTTACAGCCAATGTTAATGCCACTCGTTCTGCGACAGTCACTTCTTTAGTAATGATTGTCATAACATCTCAAGGGAGTCCATCTGCGTCAACAACTACTGCCATGAAGACTTCCTTTCGTCTTACCCAAGCAGCATCTAAAAAAGCCGCACGTTTTCTGTCTTATTCTACCTCCTGCAGTTGAGCTTTGGTTCTTGCCCTTCTTTCCTGGTTGTGCACCGGGTGCATGTTCCTGGGGTAAGGAGTGGTCTTGTTTTTTTCTCTTGTTCCATCTTTAGGTATTGTGTCCTCACCCGATTCCCTGGATGCGGTTGGGTTCCACCCTACCTCTTGAAGCATTGCTCTACTTGACAGTTCCAGAAAGCCTATCTCTGTGGGCAATTTGCTGAACTTCAAATATATCAGCTATTGTGTTCGGCAGCCCCGGTATCACTATTTCATCATCCAGTATATTAACCGGCAATACCACGGTTAATTTGAAAATTGGTTTAATTAATCTATTGAACTTATTTAGCTCTGTCTGTGCCCATCTAAGCATCTGAGCTATATATAAGTGACGCAAAGTAAATACGTGAACCAATCTCATGGCGCTGTCCTCTTCCAACCCGTGTGTCAGTTAGTATTATTTTTAACAGTCTTGCTAGTGCTTCTCCTCACTTTTTCCAGTGGTGTGTTGTACTAACGCGATAGCATTAACGAGCTCACTGCTTGCCGACATTGTGGTTCCCACGGACTTCACGCTCTGTGAAGCTTCGCAATCTAAACGGAACATATATAAACACGATAGCGTTAACCAACGAGTTTTGCAGAAATTCCGGCGTCGGCGTAGGCGCCATTGGTTTGTGAGCGAGAAATAATCATCTTGTGCGTGCCTAAAAAATTGAGAAAAAATCCAAATAAAAAACTAAATGATAAATATTTTCGTGTCATTGTGAGGATCACGAACACAGGCGTTTCGCGTGGCAAGCAGGTCGTCTACCACAAAGCCACGCGTCTTAAAAATAGTTAATGTAACTTCCTCTGATAAGAAATGCAGTGAAATATTACTTTCATGTTTACAAACACATGCGTCCTGCGTACAAGCTTCACAATATAACATGTAATTTTTCGGTAATATTGAGTGGTACAGGCGTGCATTGTGATCCGGTGTCAGAACATGTAATTGCCATAAACGACTTCGTGGTTTCAAGGCGGCCGCCCTATGAAAAAGGCACACAGGTTACTGCGCGTATTCTCTTAGGACACTTCGTGGTGCATAGCAAGTTCGAATGGATTTCACGCGCATAATTGCTCGCGGTTTAAAGCATGCTACCCATTGCACAGAATGCAGCCCTATGCGAGGGATTCACTGATGCAAGACACTTTCAACTTTATCGATTGCATTGTAGTAATCCACAATTTAAGTTTATCGAGTAACATTATTCTATAATTCAATAGAAATTATGCACTGTAAGTGATTGAAGTACGCACGACATGAAGCTGCTATAGCGAAGCTTAAGTGTTCCCCAATTTTTTTCTTTCATTGTTTCGTTGCCCTCTATGAATAATTCTAAAAGTCTAATCTATCGCTTTGCTCAATAGATTGTGCAGCTTTCATGTCTAGTACTGTTTTTATAAGCCTAAACGTTTTTTAGACTGTCTGTCTGTTGCCTGTATCATTATTATTAGCTTTACATTTACCATACCATCGACCCCCCCCCTGAGAAAAAAAACATTGTCCGCCATTGCAATTTGCAGTCATGCAAAAGCAGCATTATGTAGGTGAAGTCTGGACATGCCGAGCCGCCGTCTGATGAAGGAGTTTCGCAATGTGGGTCATTCGTTCACATTTGCACCCAACACAAACGCCGGCGAGAATTCCCGTTGACACTCATGGCACATACAGGTATAGTGTACAAAGCCGACGTACCAGACGAAATATCTCATCAACCATTGATAGATTGATATGTGGGGTTTAACGCCCCAAAACCATCATATGTTTATGAGAGACGCTGTAGTGAAGGACTCCGAAAGTTTCGACCACCTGGGGTTCTTTAACGTGCTATCATCCAGTGAGACAGCTTACTTACATCCCCACACATGGTGTGTACAAGATAACATCCGTTGGAAATATGTAGAGGCAAAGTTTCTCCCACGTGTTGTTCCAAATCGCAGTCATTATAACGAAAGCCATTCATCGCCTCCTAGACAAGATCACATGGGCCACGATAGATGGCAGTTTCTTTTCTGTTTGTTAGATATTTCGTGTGAGATCCGAAACCTCTTTTGCAATGTCCATCTGCCTGTCCAATGGTTTTCCTAATGATTTTCGAATAGGCCTTTGTGTTTTCTTAATGAGGCGTGCGTCGTTCTGGCAATTGGAGAAGAACAAACGTCTACAAAGACATGTCGTAAGAAACACGTACATGATTATGGCCTACATAATCAAAAGAGCCATAACTCCGCGTTCCGAATGTGGCCGGACGATATAAATATCCGCGCGCAAAAAAAAACTGTTCATCTTTCGCGATTCCATGTAGATGCAGTGAAGTGCACGGCGCTAAGCGCAAGGGCTTTGTTAGACGCTGTTTGTATAGGGTACAGCACAGCTAGACGTATTCTTTGAGTATACAACGCATGTCATCCACAGCTCCTAAAGTATCTCATTGTTCAAGAAGAAGGGTAGGAGATATCGCTTAGAGACACTCTATACCACAAAAGTTTCTTGTGCGCGAGTGTGTGTAGGGGAGGGGGGTTTAAAGGGGCGGAGGTATGCAGCGCATGCGTACAAGTATCGCTGATCAATCTCAATAGTGCAAAAAAAATACGTGTCACCCCCCCCCTTTCACCCAACATCACATCCCCGAATGCCCCTGATTCCTTTTTTACCCCAAGAAAACAATGTAAAGGTTCAGCCGCGTCAGAATACTTCCTGCATACAAACCAGTCATAATAAATGAGTTGTACTAATAACTCTTTTCGTCACCAATACTCCGAAGTAAATCACAAACAGTTGTTAAGCGTCATAGGGTCCATCCCTCTTAGATCACATGTATACAGGCTTGTGCAAGGGCATGGCAAGGGGGGGGGGGGTTTGCCAAGCCTAATTACCTAAGAGGGTGGACGATATATGTCCCATACATTGACTAAATAGAGAGGGGGGTGCTGCGATAAACTTTCGCCCATTCCTCCATATGGGGATCCTTGTGCATGTATCTATTATCAGAGGTATTTGTACCTAGGTAGCTAAATTGTTTAATCAAGCCTGGACAGCGTGGTAAGTTTTATTATGAGCTTTCCTTATTCTCTTCTTTTCGCGGCAACGTATGTACAGGATACGTGTTCGCGGTATTGCGAATGACTTATTTTCCTGGTACTTCGCGTTGAACGACCATTTGATCAGTCTGATGGAGCAGATAAG
>WOVY01003994.1:0-65727 GCA_013436015.1 Rhipicephalus annulatus
GCTAACGGTGCGATCAGACACTGGTATTCAAATGAAAGAGGTGCTAAGAAAACCTGACATCGGCAGCGTTGGCCCAATAAGTGCAAAGAATAATATCAGTGTCCCAGAAGGAATCGAATCCTATCATTACTCCTTGTAATAACGTATTCGACATGGCAGCCACGCAGGCATGAAAACTGCTTTGTAAAAGTAGACTATGCAGGCGTAATGTTGGTAAAGGTTGTTGCAGTGCTGGCTACCTAATTTTATAAAACATTGCTTCTGCCCTCCTATGATTCCGGCATGACGTTTGGTCAACGTGTATCGTATACTTAAGCGCAAAGCACTGGAGTTGGTCTACGCAGCTCTAGCAGGGGTCACCATCCCCTCAAGCACAAACGCTATGTATCACCTTAACGCATCTAGTGTTGGCAGCACCCGTGGTGGATGTAGGCATCCTTACGAAGGTCTAAGCAACTAGGTCTATATACAATAAAACGCAGGCGACTGTTAAAACATATGTCTGTGCGTACAGCATTTGTGAATATCTTTAGCGTCATTTCGTAGAATCTCGCTAAATAATAGATTACACTACCATAACCTTCGCCCCTCCCTCACCATGTTTCGTATAACATCGATCCCCATGGTACGTGGGATCCTGGGCTTTAGAATATTTCACAACAGGCTTTAAGCAAGCTTCATAAGATGCCTACCCATAGCTTAGAAACGCCTGTAAGCATGCAACTGCTCCAAGTAAACTGCACTATTTAAACAATGACGGGAGGTTCAAACACCCAGAGGAAGTAGATTGATCTGCGTGTTGACACGTTCTGTTGAGAAAATACCCATGACAAATAAAAGATCACTAGCCATTACCCTAACCCGCCATAGGCTGAGTTGCGTGATACCCCCTCTCGTCGCGGATAATAAATTTACTGTCGCATTTACATCTCTAGGGGCACTGCAGGAACAAGGTCATGCATTGCTCAAAAATAAAGAAAAAATTGTGAAATTGGCATCACTGCTTTCCTTACCCATTCCGACATCTCTATTATGTGGTCCCCAACCAGTCACCCAGCAGGCTGCATTGCTCAAATACTGGTTGTATCGTATTTCAGAAAATCTAATGCGCTTTCTTACATAGAACTCATTGCAACTAAGGGTACACGCTAGCCGTATGGATACAGCGTAATAACAGCAAGGGGCACTCAAGTGTTCCCTTGAGATGCACTGATTACGTCTAGTTAGCGCATGTATGTTCTAGATATCCGGTAATTTGAAAGTGTAAAGACAGTTTTCGAGAAATTCACTTTTCGGAAAGGACAGTAGACAGAGCAAAGCTCTTCGTTCCTCTAGAACAAGAGGTTCTGCGCTGGTGCTTAGTACTTGCTAAATTTGTTGCCAATAATGTGCTATATCGAAAGTCTTGTCAACTGCCCCTTGTTCGCACCAGCATGCGCACTCCAGCAGTTCAACCATTTTTGAGAGTTTATGTATCAGTTGTAGTACGATCCCAATTAGCAGTCATTTGTGTGTGCGAAATATCTTTTTTGAATGTACGTGGTCGCGTTATGCATATTCCACAGATTGCACACCTGTGTTAACAATCGCTCATTTTAAATGTACAGCCCGACCAACGTCAGTGTAGAGCGTGCGAGCAGGCTGCGCGGTGACTGTGGCAGTTTCGCGCTCTCATGTGCTATGCCCAGTGCCATAACACACCGCGTGAGAGTAGTCAGGATGACCTTGTGAGAGCCCGGAACTGCCTCAATTAAGGCGTCGCACCACAGAGTAAAAGCTACAGTTACTGTGTGAGCTCCCTACGCGCGCAGAGTTCCGCATGGGTCCACCATTATGTTGAACGGCTGTGCAGTGAAGTCACTTGTCGCACGCAGAGAAAAATACCGAGCGATGTTCTGGTGCGGGCGGAGTGCGGCAGCGCGCGCGCTGGGCATTACACTGTTGCAGCGAGGCGGTTGTATTCTATAGGTTGCGAAAAAACCTAGACCCATGTGTTTAGATTTAGGTGCACAACAAACAACCCCAGATGGTCGAAATTTCTGGAGCCCTCCACTATCATGTCTCTCATAATGATATCGTTGTTTTGAGACGTTAAACTCACAATAAATAAATGAGGTGAAAATGATTCAAAATGTCACTCATTCAAAAAACGCCACTGCGCCGTTTTTACACCAGAAGCCCGATGTACATAGTTTCTGCCATAAAACTTTTGTGATTGACTGGTTAATTTTAATCCGACTAGATTTCACCACCTATCCAAACTGTCAGGTGCTCGCACGTTTGCGGCTTCGCTGTTCTGGCCACACTATTCTTGGTAACCCGGCTGAAACAATTTAATCGCTATTGGCACTCGCACTTCGGCTTAGTATGGCTATGTCCAGACTCTCCGGAATGCGTATATCGTCAGTACCTACGATCGAAGGTGGTTATGGGACATATCGCCGCAAACGTTAAATCTATCAAGCAGGTGGTTTACGTTAGATAAAATTTGCGTTCTGTAAGCACCCGCACATGCACAAATGGTGAGACACGATTAGACTGAAGTTGGCACGGCCAGAGAAGGAGCAGGCGCCGTGACATCGTGCACGTAAAGTTCGCTTTGTCACTTGGAACTTTTGAATTCACTTCGCATCACGTGGCAGCGCTCGGTGCATAGCGACGCGAGTGGCGGAAGAAAGTCATGCGCAATTCTGCTACCTAAAGCAAACATATACATTAACTCTAGCAAAATCCAGCTGCTAGAGCCCTCTACATGGACGTCGCCACGGCTGCAAAGTGGCGAGCTAACATATCTCTAACGACGGTGCTTTGCGCTGAGAGATGCACGATCAAGCGACACCTGAAGTTGTAAAAACTCCACATGTGCGGATTCTCAGCACCAACAATGCACCTCACTTGCATTTTTTTCCTCGTCGATTTAAGCGAAGAGCCACTTTGACCATCAAAAACGCTTTGAATGCTTTAGCACAAAAGCATAAAAAGCAAGGAATACGAAGACATGAACCGTACTCGTTGTGAGAAGATACCACAAACCACGAATAAATTGTTTAAAGCACAAGAGGCACCAATGCCTTAGATTCCACTTTTTTTGGCGATATATAGATGACAGCGCTTCCAACAGCCAAAGCTCTTATCACTATCACGACGATAAGAAAGAACTCAATCTGCAACACACGCGCATTATTTGCGCGGAAGCTCAGATATGGCCAGTTTTAAACTTCAGATGTCACTCGTGCAGTTTCTAGCACGACGCTGCGTCGTTCTATACATGCGTGTGAATATTTGTACATATCAGGCACTCCATTGTGTTCGATGAAGTTTTATTTATGCCCCGCCACAGTGGTCTAGTGGCTAAGGTACTCGGCTGCTGACCCGCAGGTCGCGGGATCAAATGTCGGCTGTGGCGGCTGCATTTTAGATGGAGGCGAAAATGCTGTAGGCTCAGGTGCTCAGATTTGTGTGCAGGTTCAAGAATCTCAGGTGGACGAAATTTCCGCAGCCCTCCATTACGGCGTCTCTTAGGATCATAAGGTGGTTTTGGGACGTTAAACCCCACATATCAATCAATTGGAGTTTTATTTATTTATTAGTGCAACCTACATCATTTATGTGGGCATTATTGCAGGGGGGTGATGAAAAAAAGCAGTCTTACAGTCAAACATAGGCGCATGTTCGTGCCGCCAAAAACGGCATACATTTGCGCAGCAGCTCCTGCACATTGACAAAAAGCACAAATGTTGTAGTCACGAACAAAAAGCATCAAATGCAAGATCAACAACACACGCCTTCAAAATATTGCATTCGCGAATGGTAAAAGAAAAAAAAATTGCAAAGGCACCAGCACGACAGCTGAGCTCGTGGATGTTTAATTTCTGAGACATCATTTCTATGTAAGCTGTAGTGTGGGCTCATCATGTATAAACTCTTGTTATTGTGGATTTCATTACAGAATATAAAATAGAAAACTTTAACCGCAAGGATTTTACTGCACTGATTAAGACTCTTCCATCCGGAGTTATTCCTAATGCATGTAACAGTAGAGTTAAAATTGTATATATTACTGACAAACCGTGGCACACAGCGCGGTTTCGCATACGTTCAAGTTTATAGATTAAAGTTTGACCATGAGGATTGCACACAGTACAAGCATATTCAAGGATTGGTAGAACATTTGTAACATACAAAGCCTCGTTCAGGCTTTCACACATACAAAGCCTCTTTCAGACGTAGGGGCTCAGTCATCAGTAGATTATTTGCGCAAATCTCCAAGCCGACTTTCCTGCAAGGTTATTCCCTCACAGAAAGGTTGTTCCTTTTCTGTTTTTCCGACTCAATGCGTTTTGCCATCACCCCCTTTCTTATTTACGAACGACATGCCACTTTACGCCCACCTTGCGATGTGAGGCTTCGTTCAAGGTGAGGCAACCCTACAGTCACTGTTGGAGGGGAAAAGCGTTTTGCCACATTCGCGTGCCTTCATTGGAATATAGAAGTGGTAAAACACAGTGAGAAAGAAAAGAAGTCTCGAACCGAAAGGTTTCTTTTTCCTTCTGGTTGCAAAATAACTTTGCAGGAATGGCAGTTTTGCACATTTCTGAAAAAGCCCTCACAGGGCGCGCACACTGTTAGGTAAAGCGCTTTGGCCGAAAAGGGGAGCGGAATGCCGTGTACTGCGAACGAGTTGCCAAGGGGCTGCAAACCTGCGTAAAACCGTTCAAGTCTGGGTATTTTTATTCCATGGTTGGGAAGTAGAGCGCCCTGCAGTCCGATGTCGCAATCGACCACAATGTGTTTTATTCGCGAATTTTCAAAGGAACAGTGGCTATGACTATGACGGACGCCGTAGCAGAGGGGCCCAGAATTTTAGACTTCCTGGTGTTCTTTAACTGGCATTGAAAACGCAACGTACTCACTATTCTAGCAATTCGCATTCATCGGCACGGCCGGGAACCTTTCGGTCAGGAGCGGAGCACACTGCAGGCGAACACCGCAAAATACTTCGCCGCAATTATTATACTGAGAGATTCCACATGTTAACTCGATTGGTTATTTTTTTTCTCTAACAGCGGGCGTGCGAATAGTAAAATTTAAAAAATCGAATACGATTGTAAATCAGATACCATGCGAATTGTTATCGAATAGCAAGGCAACCAAAAGCAGGTGAAGGAGCTCAAATTACGTTTTCAAATTACTATTCACAAACATCAACAATATACCATTGCTGTAGTATTACCTCAAAAAAGACAGCAATTCTGTAACCTATAAGGTAAACGCGTATATAGCCTAGCGGCTAGAGCCTTCAAGATATTCTGTAAGTTTCAAGGTGAATACGGTGCTTGCAGTACTAATGAAAGTAGTACTTTTTCACCGGCTTTATTACTAAGGGCTAAGTGTTAAATATTATTTCCAAAATGAAAATCTGAAAGCCGGTGATGATAACATTTTATTTAATACACGTTGGCTTCGGTGATAATGGAGCTCAATGTGAAAATTCGTTCATCACAATATGAGTGTAGCTTTGATAGACCCTGTCAACTTCCAACTATATACATGCGCTACGGCAATACACTATTAAAAAACAGAAAATCACACTTCGCTCTTGCCCACATGTTCCTTCTTTAGACTTTTCTCGTCTATGCTGACTTTTCGAAGAGCATTTGAAATCTTCGGTAGTACGAAGATGCGCCGTTTGATTCGTGCACCGTGTCGAATACAACGCATTGGACTTGTATTTTAAAAGTCTCCAAATATTTGCACGTGAAACCCCATAGGTAAATGATGCGATGACTCCCGGAATTCCCAGTTCATGTTTGGAAACGCATATTGACTAAGGTGAAGTATGAAAGGAAATGCTTAGCACTCAGTGCCAGTGCGGAGAAACATGCGCTATTTATTGGCTTGACAACGGTAAGACGGTATACCTGTGATTTACAGCTAATTTTAAAATGCAGCTTAACGTTCTTTTTCTATTCGCAAGAAATAACGAGTTTTTTAATTCATAATCTCCCAGGTCCTGTGAAAACACGCTGAAAGGCTAAACCAGAAGGCCTAAATATACAAGTGAACACATTGATCAACATACGTCTTGAATTTTTTGGTAATTAGCTTGAAAGCAGGGCGACAAAACAAACCTTGCAGGCTTTATTAATTATTCATTTGTTTTTTTATGGACTTGCCTTCAAGACATATTTTTTTTACTGTGCGTGTATTACATGTGCGCCATTAGGCCGGTGTTGGGTATGCAGGGTAGTTGTGCCTTGAGAAATGTGTCGCCCCACATCCAGCGGTTGCAACTGGATATGTCACTGTAGTGAAGCTCAGCTTGCAGGAAAGTACGCCTGCAATAAGTGCTTAGCGCATAGTTCTTTTAGTGCAAGTCTGAAAAATTACAGATAAAAAGGAAGACATGAAAAACATTTTGTTTCGAAGCCTCGCATTTCTGAGTCTATCGTTCTATGAATAATACTAATAGGTAAATAATCATCATCACTATCCTGCAGCGCTCGTACTTACTGTAATTATACGTAGCTTTTATGATTGTCTTAATTTTAATTTTCCTTATATAAAGGAGCAATTCGATTTTCTTTTTCACATTTGAATTTAATTTGCCTAACTATATTACCTCTGATTTAATGATCACTTCCCGTATAGGGTACGAGTTAAGCCCTAGGTAGAATGAAGCAAGCAAGCAAGCTCGTGCTTCGAGGCAGAAGAAGAAGACGACCGCGTGCTTCGGGGTTTCTTTTTATGCGCTGCGACACCCTTGGAGCTAACATTAGGGCGTCGACGAAACTTCCTCGAAGGCCTGGTGTAGCTGCTGGAAGCCTTATGGAACATACCAAGTCCTTGACAGAAAAGTCTGGGTCTTCTAAGCAGCGTCGAGAGCACGCACTCGACAGCGTCGACACCGGAGCTGCCACAGCCACACTGGATTCCTCAGGAACCGGCAGCCGTGAACGAGATCGCACCACCGCCGCCGCCGCTGCCAAAGTATCAGCCCACGCTAAGCTGCCACTCGTGCTTGCTTCGGCAACTGTCACATGGCCCACTTTCCAATCGATCTCCGCCATTTCGGTTACTCTCATCATCGCCATGAATGTCGTGCAGCCCGTCCTCATTCCTGACTCTGTCATGCCTGCCGTCGACCACCCCGGCCAAGTCGGATGAGCCTTGAAAGCCGCCTGGGTAGCTCGGTGAAGTCAGTGCGGAGGCAGCTTCTTCCACTTCGAGCTGCCTCCTGCTTGGTGCACGACATCGTGGAAGATCGAGTGCGAACATAGAGACAATGAACTGGTTGGATTATGTGAATTTTTTCGGTTTCTTATATATATTGTTTTTGCATTTTTATGTGAGAACAGAGTAAATACTAGATAATGTTAGAGTGATTAAAGTTTTTTACCACGGCATTTCGTGCCCTGGTTTGCGTCGATTTCATTTGTTACATCCTAAACCGTATTGTAATGTTTATGCTCCATGATGTATACCTAATGTTTGACCTTTAGTAGTAGCAATGAAAGAAAGTAGAAAGTCTGAACAACAACAATAAAAGCTGCATGTTTTGTAGATTGCTATGGGTGCGCGAAAAGTGAATTCATGATAATTCTGAATGCTATTTCAGTAGGGAACAAAAAGATACTGGCAATTTTCAAAGGAGTTCTGGAATTCGGAGATGTTTACAGAACAAGCATTCAAAAACTTTTAACAAAGGATAATTCAGGAAATTTCAGTAGTAAACGAATAGGAAGGTAGTGGTCTTCAAAGGAGTTCCAGAATTCGGAGATGTTTTGTCAAAAGATGTGTTGAAAAAACTTTTACCGAAGGAAAATTTCAAGATATTTTGACTGACGAGAATTACCTTAAGCAAACTGAGGTCAGCTGGAGTAAGCAGCGATAGACCTGTCCAGATATCTTCATCATACATTTGAGTTCTTACTTTCCAAGCAGAGGATATGATAATGAGAGATGGCATAGTGGAGAACTCCAGACGTTTGAATAGATCATGTGGTGGTCTTTAAGATGCACCGAAACCGCACAGCACATGGGCCCCTACTATTTTGTGTCCATCTAAATGTGACCGCCGCAACCAGGATAGAACCCGTCACCAATGCTTCAGTAGTCGACCGCCATAGCCACTTTTCCATCGAGGCCAACGCTTTGAGGTTCCTGGCAAGTGTGGCTTGAAGTAGAGAGATGACTACGTCAATATTGGCGGTGCTTTATCACCAGCTCACATATGTAACACATAAATCAAAATTAATCATAAGGCAAACACCCCACATTTAGCGCAATATTGTCACGTGGTCGTGAGCTTGACGAAGGCAGAAGATCAAGTGGTTTATCTGGCTGAACTTGTTGTCAGTAATTGTAGAGTGTGATGGTACAGCAATACAGACAGGCACTTATAGCGGTGAACAGAGCGTCGGCCTTCGATTCCGATGTCAGACCTGTCCGAGATAAGGCGTGTCGGTAATTATAGATGCAGCATCGAGCATTCGAGGATTATCACTACGTGCCACGTTTTTTATGGAATCAACTCTGCATTTCGCTTTTTCACGCTCCAGTCTAAGAAATATTCACAAGTAACTGGAATACTCCCAGAAATTCTCGCGCTATTTGCCCAAAGGCACTATCTACCCATGCAATAGCTTGCCAGCATAAAAAACAGAAGGAAAGAACATGTGTGACAATGTATAATGGAACCGGCCAAATTGTATCACTGCATGGGTCATATAAACAAGTCCAACTAATAAACATCAGTGGTGAATGCTGTGCTCGGTAAGTACGATTAGCGCAAACTCAACCGGAGAGTCTGTTATTAAAAAAAAAACGTTCAAAGGAATTTTAGAGGACGCTTGAGTTTGACGTGCCTTCTAGAATGAAGCGAGACAGCGTGTAGATATATATATATATATATATACGCATAACATTATTATTATCACCTTGTGTAGTCCCGCCGTGGTAGTCTAGTGGCTAAGGTACTCGGCTTCTGACCCGCAGGTGGCGGGATAGAATCCCGGCTGCAGCGGCTGCATTTTCGTTGAAGGCAAAAATGCTGTAGGCTCATGCGCTCAGACTTGGGTGCACGTTAAAAAACTCCAGGTGGTAGAAATTTCCGCAACCCTCCACTGTTCGGCGTCTCTCATATTGATATGTTGGTTATGTGCAATTAACGCCCCATATCAATCAATCAATCAATCATTGATCAATCAGTCTATCAATCAATCAGGCATAGTCCTAAGCTTTCTGACATTAAGCTGCTGTTATCCTTTCACGGAACATTTTTGATTTCGCATGAGTGCATATGATAGCACACAAACGTACGCGCGAAGGCCGCGCTTGCGTAGGATGCATGTATATCCTTTGTCCCCAAAACATGGCCTGGTTCATAACATATCAATATGTTCGCACGTATATAGAGCATTTCCGTGCATTCATAGCCTGCGCAGTTTGCGTGTATATAAATCATTCTGAAGATCATCTGCTGCCAACACAAACAGTGGAGTATTCGGAAGCACTCGAGTTTATTATCAGAAACCTACCAACATGAATGGATGAACGGAAGGAAGAGAACACTCATTTGCAATCGAAACTACGAGTTTCTTATCTAAGATTCACTGACCCAGGCATAGTTCCGTGATGTGATCAAGGGATTGGCTCACGGAGTCAAATTTTTACGGCACAGCAAAACTCATTGAGATCAATGCAAACAACCGCACGAGTCACATCGTAGATACCTCGAAAATTAATAAGGCCTTGCTGCAGCCGTGTAGCAACGGAGCTCAAAAGTGCTTGCACCTTTCGAAGAGGGACCCCTTTGAGCAAATGTTATCTTCAACCTCGAGCTCAAATACATGTTTTTCAACTTGAAGTAAATGTGATACTTTTTGCCGAAGTGACGCGATGTTTGCGCGCACAGGGCAGCTATTAGCGTTGTTTTACCGGCGAAATCCTTTATGCCGATGAGAATAAGGTTTTCTGCGGCGAGCTCGTTCTCGCATTCGATGAAGCAATCCGATCCGACGCCAATATCAAGAAAAGTCGGTGCTGAGCTAAGCGAAACCACCTGGAAAGTTCCCCGCTGACCCTGTAAAGAGCAGTGATCATTGTGTTTCGACCAGTGTTGCCAGGCGAAATAGTACCACATAACATGTTGGGAAATTTTAACAAAATATCTAAATACTGCCCACAATCGCATAACACTGCAACATATTTTTCTGCACAATATATATATATATATATATATATATATATATATATATATATATATATATATATATATATATATATATGTATATATATATGTATATATATTGTCATGACCAAGAAAGACACTGGCGCCTCGGCGCGTGGGCAGCTAAGGAAAGGTACAGGAAGAAAAAGGCAGAATAAGAACAGCTGGCCCAGGATTGGGTGTTGTCTCTTGTTCTCTGTCTCGCTTATATATATATATATTATAATGTAAATGCAAGGTCACAAGCGGTATCAGCGTCGGTACAGAAGCAGCAAGAGCTAGCCGGATGTACGGGCATCGTCGCAGCAGCAAACAGGCAGTCTTAGCTGGTTCCTCGCGCCAACGTGTCGATGTCGCTTTAGTAGTGGGCATTCCTCTTCACTACACTTCGTCCACTGTCGGAAAAGGAGCCATCCTGGCGACTCACGGTGAACACAGTACGAGCGGATCGTAATAAGGTTTCAGCCGCTGTACGTGAACAGTTTGACGTCCCCGAAAGCGCTGGTCTGTGGATGGCTTAACGGGTTCAACGATGTAGTTAACTGGTGAAGTCTTCGAGACAATTCGGTAGGGTCACTGGTATTTTGAAAAAAAAAACTTCGAGGAAAGGCCTGTGGGCACAGCGGGAGCCCAAAGCCACACAAGAGTGTCCGGAACAAAGTTAGGGTACGGGTGGTTATCGTCACGCCGAGATTTTTGTCTCCATTGGTCGATGATTGTGAACGACTGGGCGAGCTTACGGCATTCCTCGGCGCGGCGGGCAGCTTCAGAGATGTGCGTAGACTCGGAGGAATCAGGGTGGTAAGGCAGAAGGGTATGTAGTGTGGTGGAATGGTCTCGGCCATATAACAAGAAAAGTGGTGAAAAGCCCATAGTCGCCTGTGGAGCAGTATTGTAGGCGTATGTAACAAAAGGCAGAATGAGGTCCCAGTCGGAGTGGTCGGAGGCAACATACTTTGATATCATATTCCCAAGGTTACGGTTGAATCTTTCCGTCAATCTATTCGTCTGTGGATGGTAGGCGGTGGTAGTCCGGTGAATGATACTACATTCGGCAAGGAGTGCGTTGACGACTTCAGAGAGGAATACACGTCCTCTGTCGCTGAGAAGTTCACGCTGCGCGCCGTGACAGAGAAAGACGTGCCGCAGGAGAAAAGAAGATACGTCGCGTGCCATGGCCGCAGGCAAAGCGGCTGTTTCTGCGTATCGCGTCAAATAGTCGACAGCGAAAACAATCCAACGGTTTCCGGAAGCTGTGAATGGAAGAGGCCCGTACAGATCAATCCCAATGCGGTCAAAAGGCCTGACTGGGCAAGGGATTGGCTGGATCGGACCAGAGGTATGATGAGGCAGAGCTTTCCGTCGTTGGCACTGCGGGCATGACTGAATGTACTTGCGCAAAAAGGTGTACATGCCTCGCCAATAAAACCGGGAGGAAAGCCTAGAGTATGTTTTGAAGATGCACGCATGTGCGCTCTGAGAGTCAGCGTGGAAAGCTGAACATATTGCAGCACGAAGATGGCGAGGTATGACCAGTAACCACTTTCGGCCGTCAGACCTATAATTCCTGCGATAAAGGAGGCCATCGCGGACCTCAAAGTGAGCCACTTGACGGCGCAACGTTCGAGAAGATGGAGAAGTTGACGGATCTGAGAATAATCGCAGAAGAGAGCTGATCCCGTCATCCTTGCGTTGCTCAGACGCCATGTCACAGTTTTCTGGGAACGCAACCATTTCGTCCACGGCAGATAAACATGCGGAGCTTTCGGAGGACATATAGTGAGCGTGATAGAGCGTCGGCATCAGTGTCACATCGGCCAGACCTGTAGACAACACGCATGTCGAACTCTTGCTACCGCAAAGCCCAGCGAGCTAAATGGCCGGAGGGGTCCTTCAACGTGGATAACCAACAAAGCGCATGGTGATCGGTGACTACGTCGAAAGGTCGACCATATAGGTACGGTCTAAGTTTACCTAGAGCTCATATATTTGCCAGACACTCTTTCTCTGTCACAGAATAGTTCTTCTCAGCTTTGGTGAGGGTACGGCTTGCATATGCGACTACGTACTCCTGGAATCCCGATTTGCGCTGTCCGAGCACGGCGCCGAGTCCAACACCGCTGGCATCGGTGTGTACCTCCGTCAGGGCAGTCGGGTCGATATGACGCAAGATTGGCGGCGAGGTTAACAGGCGGAGCAACTTTTCGAAAGCATCGTCACAGGCGGGTGACCAAGCGTAACATTTCGAGTCAATACGTAGAAGTTCAGTCAAGGATACGGTGATCACAGCAAAATTCCGAATAAAGCGGCGGAAATAGGAGCAGAGGGCAAGAAAGCTGCGCAGATCCTTCAGAGACGCGGGTTTAGGGAACTCTGCAACTGCCCGAAGCTTGGCGGTGTCAGGAAGAATACCCTCTTTAGATACAACATGACCGAGGATGGTGAGCCTACTTGCGCCGAAGCGGCATTTCTTCAGGTTGAGCTGAAGGCCGGCGTCAGTTAAGCACTGCAGCACTTCATCTAGCCTGCGGAGATGCGTTAGAAAATCCGGTGAAAATATAATCACGTCATCCAAGTAGCACAGGCATGTTTTCCACTTCAGGCCACGCAAAAGATTGTCCATGTTGCGGGTGCATTGCAAAGACCAAAAGGCATGACACAGAATTGGTAAAGGCCATCAGGTGCGACAAAGGCCGTCTTAGGCTGATCTTCAGGTGCCAGAGGGACTTGCCAGTAGCCACTCTGTAAGTCAATAGAAGAGAAGAACTCCACATCTTGGAGGCAGTCAACGGCATCGTTGATTCTCGGTAACGGTAAACGTCCTTTTAAGTTATTTTGTTAAGACGACGGTAGTCAACACAGAAGCGAATTGACCCGTCCTTCTCTTTAACGGGAACGACTGGAGATGCCCAGGGGCTGTTCGAAGGCTGGATGACGCCACGCTTGAGCATGTCAGCTACTTGGTCATCGATAACCTGGCGCTCGGCTGTGGACATGCGATAGGGTCTTTGACGCAATGGAGCATTGGTACCCGTGTTGATGCGGTGACACACGGCTGACATGCGACCGAGGGGAGTATGCTGGCAGTCGAAGGAATAACGGAACTTGTTCAGCAGTCGTAGAAGTTGAGCACGTTGCGAAACGGTTAACGTGTCGGCGATGGAGCTGCTCAGTACGTCCGGCCTAGTAGTCTGCGGCGAAGAGGCACAGGTCACTCCGGCGACTTCGTGTTCGGCAGAAGGACCAGCCGGCATGTCGATAATTGCAGAAGGGTCGAGACTGTAAACACGCCCGACGCACTCACCCCAAAGTAGTGTTACAGGACATGACAACAGGTTCGAGATGAGCAGTCTGCAGACGCCTTCATGAAGTTCTAGAAGGGCATAAGGCAGCGGCGAACACTTGCGACGAACGAAAAGAGCAGATGGCGTGAAAAGGGCACTAGAATCGCCGAGAGAGTTGCAAGACATCATGGTAAGGGCAAAAGAGTAGGGCGGTATGATGACGTCTTCAGCAACAAATAGTTTGTCCACAGTTTCATGAGCATCATGTAATGGAGCGTCGTCAAACACTTCAAATGCCACCTCGGCGCGAGAGCAGTCGATGACGGCCTTATTAGCGGAGAGAAAATCCCAGCCCAAATTGACGTCATGGGTGCAGGAATCCAACACTAGCAATTCAACGACATAAATGAGGCCATCAATCGCGATGCGACCAGTACAGGCAGCGGCCGGTGTGACGTGATCTGCGCTGGCTGTACGAAGTGATATACTGGCTAGTGGCGTCATAACTATTTCGAGCAAGCGGCAGAGACTTATCACTGAAACAGCGGCACAAGTGTCGATAAGAGCAAGTGCAGCGACGCCGTCCACATGTACGTCCACAACATTCGTTGGTGAAGTGAGAGGCTTTGGTCTTTTCGCTGGCGACGCAGTTCTTGCCTCTGGAACTGCGGCAATTAGTTTTCCTGCTCCGGCGATGAAGGACGATGACGCATCGGTGATGGTGAGTGGCGTCGAGGTGATGGCGAGCGGCGGTTAACAGGAAGGCGGTGGTCGGCGTAAGATGACGTCTGGTCAGGGGGCTGAGAGCCTGTGAACGAAGTGCGTGGTGGCACATAAAGGGCAGGTTCGAAGGTCTGGTCGTAGCTCTGGTGGTAGACAGGGACGCGCCGACGGCAGCATCGCGCTATGTGGCCAGGTAGCCCACATTGAAAGCATATTGGGCGATTGTCGAGTGTACGCTATTGTCCACTACTCTGGACGGACCTTGGCTGAGTGAACTGAGGAGCGGGTAGGAGCAGCAGGGCTGAGGGAAGTGTCGTAAAAGTCTGAAGAGGTGGTCAAGCCGCCACTTCAGCATAGCTTAGAGGTGCATTTACCTCGGCACAGGCAACAGGGCTCGGTAATGGTGAAGTGTCACGGGCAGATGGCAGAGCCGCGCAAACTTGCTCCTGGATGACCTGGCGAATGTTTGATGGCAGAGGTGACGGTGGCTGACCGGCTGTTGATAGCAGCAATAGCTGACGAGCGACCTCAGCACGAACAAACTCCTTGATCTGCGATAGCACTGACTCAAGGTCAGGCTTGAGATGGTGTCATCCGAAACGTCAGGGCGTCGCGTGAGAAGACGCTGTCGTCGCAGCTCGTCGAAACTTTGGCACAACTCGATGACCTCAGAGACAGTGACAGGGTTCTTTGAGAGAAGCATTTGAAAGGCGTCGTCGGAAATGCCTTTCATGATATGTCGCACCTTATCAGTTTCTGCCATCGACGGGTTGACACGCCGGTAGAGGTCGAGGATGTCCTCTATGTAGCTGGTGAATGTCTCACCAGTTTGTTGGGACTGGCCTCGTAGGCGTTGTTCTGCGTGAAGTTTGCGCACACCAGGGCATCCAAAAACATCTGCGGTGCAGATTTTGAAGGGGGTCCAAGTGGGGATATCCGCCTCATGGTTTCTGTACCACAGCTTGGCAACATCCGTTAAATAAAACATCACGGTACCAAGATCGTCCCATTTGTTAGAAGCGCTGGCTCGTTCATAAGATTTCAGCCAATCCTCAATGTCTTTCTCGTCGGTGCCGCTGAAGATGTCGGGTTCTTGCAAGAGCTGGGCACCGGGACAGCTCCTGCGTGGCGAAGCCGGTGGGGGTGTGAAGACAGCGTCGTCAGGCATGACGAACGGCAGCTTTCGGCTACGCCCCGCCGCGGTGGTCTAGTGGCTAAGGTACTCGGCTGCTGACCCGCAGGTCGCGGGTTCGATTCCCGGCTGCGGCGGCTGCATTTTCGATAGAGGCGAAAGTGTTGTAGTCCCGTGTGCTCAGATTTTGGTGCACGTTAAAGAACCCCAGGTGGTCGAAATTTCCGGAGCCCTCCACTACGGCGTCTGTCATAATCATAGTGTGGTTTGGGGACGTTAAACCCCACATATCATCAGCTTTCGGCTACGCAGTTCCAGGACTGGGGAAGACCGCAGCACTCTTCACCAAAATATAATGTAAATGCAAGGTCACAAGCGGTATCAGCGTCGGTACAGAAGCAGCAAGAACTAGCCGGATGTACGGGCAGCGTCGCAGCAGCAACCAGGCAGTCTTAGCTCGTGCCTCGCGCCAACGTGTCGATGTCGCTGCAGTAGTGGGCATTCCTCTTCACTACAATATATATGTATATATTGTGAGGAACCAAGTTTTTCAGCCAGGCTCGAGCTAAATCACGCTGGTGATAATATTTTTACATGAAGAAGATGTACAGGTGATGATGATATCAAAGAGAATAAAGAGTCATTTGCTTGTCGCGCTCACTCTAATTCCCCCGCGCGGTAAAAGCGGCCGCCTGGTCGCTTAACAGTATTATGAAATTAGTCGCGCATAAGGCTTTAAACGAGATACGTGCACTATCTCTGTTCCTCGGCAACGAGGATCAGAACTAGCGCTAAGAGCAGAAACGCGGTAATTGACAGGAAGATGTCTGTTCGACCACCGTGTACGGCCCAATGAAGCGACTGATGAATTTGTCGCATAGGCC
This sequence comes from Rhipicephalus annulatus, assembly GCA_013436015.1. Lineage (NCBI taxonomy): Eukaryota > Metazoa > Arthropoda > Arachnida > Ixodida > Ixodidae > Rhipicephalus > Rhipicephalus annulatus. The sequence continues at coordinate 16,255 of WOVY01003994.1, forward strand.
GGGGACGCGTAGTGGGGTCCATAGAAGAACTTCGTCACCAGAGGAAAAACTCACAACACGGCGACACGAGTCGTAGCGAGATTTTTGAGTGTCTTGAGAGAGGCCGGTGTTAACACGGGCCTGGTGACGGCAGTGTGCGAGACGAGATAGGAATTCTTCAGAGAAAGGAGCCGTCGAGGGTGCAGGGGCCGAAAGGAAAGAGACATCCAGAGCGAAACTCGGCGAGCGACCATGGACGAGAAAGAATGGAGAAAAGCCGGTAGTGCGTTGAGAAGCCGTATTATAGGCGAATGTCACGAAGGGTAGAATTGCATCCCAGTTCGTGTGGTTGGGGTGAATGTACATGGTGATCATATCCGATAGGGTCCGATGAAACCGTTCAGTCAATCCGTTGGTCTACGGGTGGTAGCTAGAAGTGGTCTTGTGAACAGTGTTCGAGGCACGCAAAACTTGCTCGACAATGGAAGATAGGAAGACTTTGCCACGATCACTGAGGAGAATGCGTAGAGCTCCATGACGCAAAAAGATGTGGCGAAGAAAGAAATCGGCGATCTCGGTGGCAGTCCCAAATGGTATAGAACGGATTTTGCGTGGCGAGTGCGTTAAAGGCGACGGTGTTAATGCCTTTAATAATGTGGCGTATTTGGTCGTTCTGAGACATGCTGGTGTTAACGCGCTTGCACAGTGAAAGGACAACCTCAATATAACAAGTGTAAGATTCAACCGGCAGCTGCGTGCGTTCGGCGAGTTTCTTCTTTGCTGCCTCAGTGCGAACTGCAGGGGCACCAAATACCTGACAAATTTTCTGCTCGAAAGTGTCCCAGTCGGGAAGTTCCGGGTGGTGGTTCCAGAACCAAGTTTTCGCAACATCGGAAAAGTAAAATGGGACGCTGCGCAACTTCTGTAGATTGTCCCACCTGTTCAAATCGCTGACGAGGTCGTAGTTCTTGATCCAGTCTTCGACATCATCGCCTCGGAGACCGGAAAACAGAGGTGGATCACGCAGGCGAGTGTTGTTGGGCGGAGCGAATGGCGGTGGCTGCAAAATAACGGCGACGTTGGATGGGCCAGGGTTTTCTTGGGACACCATGGCAGGGGGTTGTATGCGACGACCCGAGCGCAGCTCCAGCGAGAACGGGCGAGAGGACTTGAGGGAACGAAAAGCACAGTCCCCCACTTGGGAGTAACCGGTTTATTCAGCCAGGCTTGAGCTGAATCACGCTGGTGATGATATTTTTAGATGAAGAAGATGTACAGGTGATGATGATATCAAAGAAACTAAAGAGTCATTCGCTTGTGGCGAAGAAAGAAATCGGCGATCTCGGTGGCAGTCCCAGATGGTATAGAACGGATTTTGCGTGGCGAGGGCGTTAAAGGCGACGGTGTTATTGCCTTTAATAATGTGGCGTATTTGGTCATATATATATATATATATATATATGATACTGAGGAGACGGGTAGAAGAAGAGAAGAACGAGGTGGCCACGAGCGGTGATCTACCAGATCCCTGGACTCTCGCATTCATCATCTCTCATAAATAAAGGCGTTTCACCGTAACAACATTGGTGGAAGGTGTGGGGTACAGCGGAGCGAGACCAGGCGAACGATCACGGAAGCGGTGTCTCAAGAACTACGCCTTAAGCCGCCGACTGGCTGGTCTACCACCGCTCTCTGTGGATCCGGTTGTTGACAGCGACACCACGCACACTTCGTCTGGCGCTTCGTGGCCGGGACACATGACTCGCTTGCTGGATTTCGGGCCGACCGGTCGTGCGCTCGCGCGCTCCGTGCGCTTGCGATCTCCCGCGTCAGCGTGGCTCTGGCCGACTGGGCTCGCCCTACGTCATCTGCTGCCGCCGACGACCTTCCACCTCCGACGACAGTGCAGCTCTGACTTACTGGACTTGTTCTACGCCATCCACCGACGCCGAAAGGAGCTCTCGCAGGTGCGCCCCGTCCTCGGACTCCAGTGACCGTGCTCCATCTTTCCTATTTCTTCTATTCCCTCGGTTTGTCCTCGCTCGCTGTGGCTTACCACCACACGTCTCTTCTTCTCTTCTCCTTCTTCGGCTTTCCCACATCTTTACTCCTATCCTTTTTATCCCTCCTCACCCCCATCCCTTGTGAGCTACTGTGGCGGTGTCGCTCATCGAAGCAGACAATAACGGGGCTCACTTTTCTCTTCTTTTCTCTTTTTAATAATAGCCACTTCGGCCCCGACACATGGTACCACGAAGCTTCTCTGGGAAGGTCGGAGAAGATGTCGACGAATGGCTGAAACACTTCAACCATGTGAGTAAGTACAATTGTTGGGATGCTGCCTCCCGGTTGTCCAACGTTGGATTGTTTCTTCAAGGGACGACGTTGGTGTGGTTTGAAAACCACGAAGAAACAATACCAACCTGGGTAGCGTTTGAAAAAGAAATAGCGAGCTGCTTCGGGGACCCATTGATGAAGAAGAAGTATGCTGAGCAAACTTTGATGCAGCGTGCTCAAGTCTCTGGTGAAACATGCACAACGTAGATTGAAGAGATTCTGAAATGGTTCAAGTCCGTAGACCCAGGCATGAAAGAAGATGACAAGGTTGGGCAGCTCCTCAAAGGGGTTGCTGAGGACGTCTACAATTTCCTCATCGGCAAGGACACCTTGACGTCTGTAGCGGACGTAATTCAACACTGCCGCACGTTTGAGACCCTGAAGGCTAGGCGCATCACTCACAACTTTGGTAGACTTGCCAACGTCACCACCGTTGCAAGTGTCGACGTCCCTTCAACATCATCCTGTGATCTTGCCTCGATGATCAGGCAAATCGTACGCGAGAAACTTGGACGACGTGATGTTGTCAACCCGCCGAGGGCGCATGCTAGCAATGCCTCCCCGCCATACGACGCAATGTGTGCTGCCGTTGATGCCATGCTATATGATGTGCCCCAATAATGAGCACCAAAGCCCCCAACTGACAACCTACATCATCGCCGTGGTTTCCAGAACGCCTCCCGCCAACCACCTACAATGGTGTTTTCGTGGGACGATCATGGGTACATGGCGCCTCGTGGAAGGTTTGGCGACGTGCTTGAGGCCCCTGTGTGCTATAACTGCGGTCTCCGTGGACATGTGGCTCGATAATGTGGTTAGAGGCGTCGCCCCCAGCAGTGCTACTACGAGGGATCATCAGCTTCTCGACGAAACCGCTGGCGCGGTGGTATGCGCTCGATGCGGGACGCGTACGTTGGGGACAGCTTCCAGCAACCCACCCACAGTGATACACATGTGGGACGCAATTTCCGCCGGAATTCACGCAACGACCCGCATTCCTCCGAGCTAAGCTTGACGCCCCCCGCAACACGCCGGTTCCGTTTCCCGTCTCCTGGTCGACGCGTCACCTCCCCGCCTCCGGGAAACTAGGTGGTGCGGCCGATGGAGGTGAGGTCGCCGAACATTTTCCACTGCATCCACCTATGCCTCCACCCGTTTTTATGACGCGAAATAAGGTCCCCGTGCTTATCGATGGACTTCCTACGATGGCTTTGATAGATACTGGAGCAGCTGTTTCAGTGATGAGTCTTAACTTGAAATTGCGGCTAGGAGATAAAGTGTTGTTTCGCTGGGACAGTTGTGCATCATTTCGTGCAGTGAGCGGGGAGACGCTGTGCCCGATCGGTGTGTGTGTTGTTAGTGTCACTTTGGGCGACAAGGTGTTCGAGGCTGAATTCGCTGTCCTGACCAGCTCTACCCAAGACATCATCTTGGGGATTTATTTTCTACGCGAGTGCGGTGCTACTGCAGATTGCGGTGCTGGCGAGATTATTCTATCGGCATTTACTCGCGATCCCAGGTGCTGTGAAGGATCTATCACCGTCATTGAGGATGTTGTCTTGCCGCCAAACTCGATGAATAACGTACGCGTGGACGCCTCTGCCTCGGACGCCGGCACATTTGATGTTCTTGTGGAGCCCGTTCCTCTCAATTGCGCCAAGAAATTATGCTCGTTCCACATTGCGTTCTGTTGATCAGTGATATACGATCAGCCTTATGGGTGTCGAACTATTCAAATGAACCTGTCATGCTACCCTGCGGATTGCGACTCGGCTCCTTCGAACAAGATGCGAACAGCTTTACAGCATCTTTAACTGATGTGAGCGTAGATAGTATTCGTGCAACGCACTATACTGAAGCCAACTTTCTGAGTATAGTAAACAAGTCGCTATCATCAGAAAAATGTCAAGCTTTGGTCGAAGTCCTTGCGAAGCACGCTACTATATTTGACTTCGTGCAGAATGAAGAGCAAATAAGTGTACCCGAGTTGCGTACTCGCCACGGGATTGACACAGGATCCACTCACCATATCCGGCAGAAACCATACCGTGTCTCATCTGTGGAGCGCAAGGTCATTGCTCAACAGGTAGAAGAAATGTTAAAGAAAAGGGTCATACAAGAGTCGTGTAGCCCTTGATCTGCCCCTGTGATTCTTGTCCGAAAGAAGGATGGTAGATGGCGATTCTGCGTGGACTACAGACAGCTCAACTCTGCTACAAAAAAGGTTGTCTACCCGCTTCCCAGGATTGATGACGTCATCGATTGTTTACATTCGGCATCGTACTTCTCCATGGTAGATTTGAGATTTGTTTATTGGCAAATCCCCAAGCACCCGAATGACAAAAAGAAAACGGCCTTCGTTACCTCAGATTGTCTATTTGAATTTAAAGTCATGCCTTTTGGCCTATGCAATGCTCCAGCCACGTTTGAGCGCTTCATTGACTCAATATTACGTGGACTAAAGTGGGAAGTTTGTCTTTGCTACCTGTATGACATTATAATTTTTGGCCGCACATTCGATGAGCACAACCATCGTCTAGACATTGTTCTCACCTGCCTTGAGAAAGCTAAGCTCACCTTGAACTCTAAGAAGTGTCACTTCAGCAGCCGTGAGACTATCGTTCTCGGTGACCTGGTGGACAAACATGGCGTTCGACCCGACCCCCAGAAAGTCGCCGCAGTCAGCAGCTTCAAACAACCTCAGTCGGTACAAGAGTTGCGAAGCTTTTTGGGCCTATGCTCGTATTTCCGTCGCTTCGTGCCCAAGTTCGCTGACGTCGCTTACCCTTTGACGTCCCTACTCAACAAGAACGCACTTTTTCGGTGGTCAGTGGAATGCGAGTCGTCTTTTTCGCAACTCAAGTTTGTTCTTACGTCAGGGTCTGTACTTCGCCACTATGACCCACTTGCTGCCACAGAAGTTCATACCGACGCCACTGGTGTAGTTATCGGCGCCGTCTTGGTCCAACGCCATAGAGCTGGTGAACATGTCGTTGCCTATGCAGTCGCTGTTTAAGTAAACCGGTGCGAAACTATATTGTCAGAGAGCAGGAATGTCTCGCGATTATATTAGCCATGTACAAGTTTCGCCCTTATATATATGGACGCCGAATCTCGATTATCACGGACCACCACTCTTTATGTTGGCTCACTGGACTACGGGACCCATCTACTCGTCTTACTCGTTGGGCGTTACGATTGCAAGAACACAACTTTGAAGTCTGTTACAAGAGCGGTCGTCGTCATTCTGACGCCAATTGCCTTTCACGGCTTCCCCTTCCGACAACCGAGTGTGACACTGACAACTTTGATGAATACTTGGCAGTAGTAGATACTCCGTTTCTTGACCTAACAACGTTTCGAGCAGAGCAACGCTGTGACAACAGTCTCGCTTCTTTATTTCCGGAACGAATGGTCAACGTGGTTTCGTCGTAAAGGATGGCGTTCTTTACAAAAAGAATTATTCTGCAGTAGGCTCTCGCCTACTTCTAGTTGTGCCTACCAGTCTGCGACAACACGTACTTCGAGCAATGCACGATGACACAAAATCAGGCCATATGGGTTTTTCTAGGACATTATATCGCACGCAAGCACGCTTCTTCTGGCCGGATATGCGTAAAAGTGTCACTTCATATTGTCACGTCGCTCCAGGGGATGTCGACAAGGTCTATTGATGTCCGAGCAACAGGGCTCTAACCAAGCGCGCCGGTTGGGCTTGTCTTCTAGAGCGGGGGTTCACGCGCACTTCTTTCTTCTTCGTGGTGTGTGCCTTCACCTTGGCATACGACCCACTACTAGAAGCAGGTGGCAATATTCCTCCTCAACAAAAAAAAGAAAGAGCATCGTCCCGATGCTGTAAAGTTATTGAAAAAAAAACCAAAACAAAGTAGGTTAAACAATGAAAAAGGGCACCAATAATCAAATGTTAGACGCGATAAGTTCACCAATGATGAGGCAATCTTCGGAGCACAAATAAAAAAAACACAGGAAAAGTGGTCTTTTAGGAACGCGCAAAATAGGGCTTCATGCGCACCACGTGAACTATGTCAGAGGTCGGTTGTTTTCGTTGTGCCCATCGTGACGACGTAGCGTCCGGAACCACTTCGTAGTTTACGTCGCTCACGCGGCGTATTACTTTATACGGACCGAAGTATCTGCTGAGCAACTTTTCGGAGAGGCCACGGCGCCGAACAGGGGTCCAAACCCAAACTTGGTCTCCCGGACTGTAAGATACGTCATTGTGACGCTTATTGTAACGTCGTGCATTGACCTGTTGCTGCTGACCAATGTGTAGCCGGGCGAGCTGGCGAGTTTCCTCGGCACGCTCTGCAAATTCTTCTGCGTCAGTTGTTAATCGATCAGCGCCTTCATAAGGAAGCATCGCATCCAGCATCGTCTGAACTTCGCGGCCGTAGAGAAGGCGAAACGGTGTAAATCGGGTTGTTTCTTGAACGGCGGTGTTATAAGCGAACGTCACATAAGGCAAAATGCGATCCCATGTTTTGTGTTGGACGTCGATGTACATGGAGATCATGTTTGTGACTGTCTTATTTAGTCGCTCGGTTAAGCCGTTGCTCTGCGGATGGTAAGCAGTCGTCGTTCGATGCCTAGTGTTACTTAGCCGAAAAACTTCATCAATAAGTTGTGCAGTGAACGCTGTTCCTCTGTCGGTTATTACTGTAGATGGAGCACCGTGGCGCAGAACAATGTGGCACATGAAGAACTGTGATACCTCAGAAGCCGTGGCTCGTGGTATCGCCTGTGTCTCAGCATAGCGGGTCAAATAGTCAGTTGCAACAATGACCCATTTGTTGCCGTCGGACGATAAAGGAAATGGGCCGAGAATGTCCATGCCGACTTGGTCAAATGGCTTGTCGATTGCTCGGTCGGCTGAGAAGGTGATGCGATTCTCTTGAAGGTCAATGACAGCTCCATACTCCTGCAGGAAGTCAACACCAAGAATAACGTCGCGTGAACATTCACGGAGCACAAGGAAACTTGCTACAAAAGTATAACCGCAGACCCGAACTCTGCTCGTGCAGGTTCCAAGCGGAGAGACGGTGTGGCCACCAGCCGTTCGAATCACAGAGCCATGCCAGGGCGTGATTACCTTCTTCAGTAGTCTGGTCATTTTCCCGCTTAGTATAGAATAGTCAGCCCCGGTATCAACTAAAGCACCTACTGCATAGCCGTCTATCAGCACCGGTATATCCAGAGAAAGCCGCACATATTGCTCAGTCGAATCCACACCCTTTACTGTTAGCGTCGATCGGAGGTCTTCAGCACGTCGACTGCCAGCGACCTCGCCTCCAAGGGTCGCTTGCGTTAGTTTTCCCGGCGGGGACTGGGGGACCGTGCGCCAGCATGGCGCTGTGGCGAAGATGAAAAGCGCCTCGGCGACGGTGAGCGCGGCTGCCGTCCAGAAGGCGGTGGCATGCGCTGTTGAGCCAGGTAGTCCTCAATGTCCCGGGGTCGCTGGCCATACCGAGGAGGCGCTGAATATACTGAAAAGCCGCGCAGCCCGAGGCGCCGGTATGGACACTGGCGGTACAAATGGTCCGCTTCACCGCAGTGGAAGCACAAAGGCCGGCGATCAGGAGTGCGCCAAACATCAGATTTCCGAGGCGAAGCACGTCTGTCGTCAAGGTAGTGCGCTGGTTGTTCCGCAAGATGCACAGGGTTGGCGTAAACGAGGGGTGGGGGCGCGCGTGTGTTCTCGTAGTACCGTAGAGGCTGCGCCGACTGAAGTGAAACTGTAGGAGGTGCCTGAACAAACAGCGGGGAAGAGGAAGCTGGGCGCTTCAAGGCTTCCGCATAAGTCGCACGGTGGTAGTCAGCCGGGGCCGGTGCGGCGTTATCCAGACTCACAGGGTCACGCAGGGCATGATGCAGCTCGTCCTTGACGATACTTGCAATAGAACTCACCGTAGGTAGTGGTGGTGTGGCAGCCTTTTGCAGCTCCTCGCGTACTATAGAGCGGATGAGGTCGCGCAGACACTCGGTGTTGTTCCCAAAAGTCGTGGGAACTTGAGCAGTGGACGTGCTCACTTGCCGGTCATACAGGGTGGATCGATGCTGAAGCATCTTTTCCATCGTGACGGCTTCAGACAAAAACTCGGCGACCGTGCTCGGAGGGCTCCGTACAAGGCCAGCGAAAAGCTGCTCCTTAACTCCTCGCATTAGGTGACGCAACTTCTTTTCCTCTGTCATACCTGGATCAGCCCGTCGGAACAGGCGCGTCATATCTTCCACATATGTCATGACAGTTTCGTTGGGCATCTGGATGCGGGCCTGGATCGCTCGCTCCGCTCGTTCGTGGCGATCAGCACTTCTGTAAGTGTCCAACAGCCAGCGGCGGAATTCGGGCCACGATGTCATCTGTTCCTCGTGATTCGTGTACCAGGTACGTGCTCCATCCTCCAAATAGAAGTACACACGCCGTAGTTTCGCCGCGTCGTTCCAGTCGTTCAAAGCAGCCACGCGTTCGAAGTCGACCAACCAGTCCTCGACGTCTTCGAGCTCGGTGCCATGAAACGGTGTCGGAACCTGTGGACTTTCGAGGGTGTACCGAGTCACCGGGGGGTTTCCCGTTCCTGTTAAAGTGGTTTGAACGGACGTGCTCATCATACCGGTGTGAACTGTGGGGTCAGCTTCGGGTGGCTATCCCCTGATCCTGCGGCTTGTCCGATGAACGGGACTGTGGACTCGCACTGGGCTTGTGGTGCTGCTTCCAGGAGGGGTTTGAAACATCCGTGAGGGGCTACCCCGCACCTCCACCAATTGTCACGTCACTCCAGGGGATGTCGACAAGGTCTATTGATGTCCGAGCAACAGGGCTCTAACCAAGCGCGCCGGTTGGGCTTGTCTTCTAGAGCGGGGGTTCACGCGCACTTCTTTCTTCTTCGTGGTGTGTGCCTTCACCTTGGCATACGACCCACTACTAGAAGCAGGTGGCAATATGTTGCGAGCTGTGAGCAATGTCAACGCCAAGCGTCCTACAACTCCGCCAGATGGACTACGTCATCCCATAGCAGCCCCGGGTTCACCATTTGACGTCGTTGGTGTTGACCTGCTCGGCCCTTTCCCGCGATCAACTAACGGCAACCGATGGATTATTGTGGGCGTTGACCACCTCACACGCTACGCCGAAACTGCGGCGATTCCTGTGGCAACGGCCACTCAAGTTTCACAGTTCATTCTCTCGCACGTTATATAACGCCATGGATCCCCCCATGTTATCATCAGTGATAGCGGGCGGCAATTTGTCACTGATGTAGTTGAAGACCTCCTTCTTCTCGCTTCGTGCCATTTACGTCACATTACTCCGTATCAGCCGCAGACTAATGGTTTGACGGAACGAACTAACAGGTCTCTCGTCAACATGACTTCCATGTATGTTGATTCCGGACACAAAACATGGGACGCGATTTCGCCATTGATAACTTTCGCCTACAACGCTGCACAGCACGAAACAACGAGATACAGTACATTTTATCTGCTCTACGCACGCCAACCCCGCACAGCTCTTGACACTATGCTTCCTTTTTCCGAGACTGATAAACCTACTCTCGCCGAAACCATTTGCCGTGCAGATGAGGCCCGGCGCATCACCTGTCTTCGAACTTTTGTCTCCCAGAAACGCTCTAAGAACCGTTGCGACAGACGTCACCGGCACGTATTGTTTGAGAAAGGGGATTTGGTGTGGCTTTGGACGCCGCTTCGCAAGCGAGGCCTCTGCCAAAAGTTTCTCGCCAACTACGCTGGTCCGTTTGTTGCCCTGGAACGTCTCCGCGATGTCACACACGTGATATCTCGGCTGTTGTCAACTGACCGCCACTCAAGCAAGACCAACGTCGTTCATGTCGCCCGTTTAAAGCGCTATCATCATCGCAACGAAGCCTAACTCGCGCGGTGGGCATCGTCTGCAAAGGGGATTTGATACGATACTGAGGGGACGGGTGAAAGAAGAGAAGAACGACGTGGGCACGAGCCGTGATTTACCAAATCCCTGGACTCTCGCATTCATCATCTCTCATAAATAAAGGCATCTCGCCGTAACAATAAATAAATAAATAAATAAATATATATATATATATATATATATATATGTATATATATATATATATATATGTATATATATATATATATATATAACGCGTTTGGAAAATGGTGTAGAGTTTAACGTTATATTTACCTGCATTCTTTTTTCTTTCGAAGGAAAATTTTGTTTACTTGTTTTTAATGGCGATATCTTGCAGGCGCCTGGGGGCCCTATAAGAGACGTTGATAATACAAAAAATACAATGAGTGTAAACAATGTGCTTCGCCTTGTGAGGCGTCACAGGGCTATTTCTGGTTTCGATGGACACCATGAGTGAGACCGATCATTGAGCTAAAGCCTCCGCCTTGCGGTGCGTTAGTGCATTGACAAAATCACACTTGTGTTGAAAACGCGCCGAATGAGACAGAAGCGTGGCAGTACCCATTGTAGGTACTAATTGCTAAGGCCACACACAGTCAGATGAACTGTCTTGCCACTTCAAGGGGACAGCAGTATACCTTGCTCTCGTCCTCTTCTGTACGAGATATATATAGGGCATGTTTGAGCAGCAGTTTGAATCTGTGGCTGATACTCAGTGGATCGCGTACTCGGCACTTGTGGCGACAAATTTAGAGGTCGTTATTTCAATGCCCATCTACGAAAACTTTTTAATTTACATGTAGTTACATCAAGGTTGTTAACATTGTTTCCAATACCGAGATACATCACAGAAGTCTTAGTGAACCTCGACACATATAACTGTTTCTCCTTAAAATTCCATGAACTGCGGGAATTGTTTTTCATGTGACGTTGTCAGCGAATACTCATTTGTGCCACATTTCTTATTTTCTTTCGCATAGGCTTTACGGAGTTCATCAACGGGTTCTTGCCAATGTGGTAGTTGTGGTCGACTGCACTGGCCTTTAAAGCGAAATTTATTATCTGACGCAACGTCAGCACTCACGTTACGGCACTGACGTAAATAATATGGAAATGAAATGCGTGCTATGGTGCGATGTTGTGAATATCATTCCTCAGCAGATTTCGTCGTTGTCTAACAACGCTTGAATATATTTAGACGAGTAATATCAGTGCGTATATAATAGCTATCCGACTGTTATAAGAACGAAGCCGACACTGAAGCCAAATTGATGTTAACCCGACATGATGTGCGTCTCGTAGGAGTGCATATGCAATGTTCAAGTATCTCCTTGTTGTAAGTTTTGATAGCTTACACTAAACCATAATCAATTTGCACTGACTTGATGTCTGCACAGTACCTTTTTCAAAGAAGATTCAAGACCTTGTGGGGTTCTCTGGTATAATACGTGTCTTCCACATGAAATTCATGGGTTCTGTTCCTGCTGGGATCTTGAATGTTATTCTTTGCAGTCGTCGCGTCAAAGCTGCCGGTGCCGGGTTTTTTAAAGGTTCTCAAGTTTAAATTACGAAGGTCTGTTGTCGCTGCTCTTAGGTATATAAAAACTTTGAGGTACTTACCCGCGTATCGCTGCCTGGATATACGTGTATGAGACAAACACGACTTAAAGAAATGGTGTACACATGAATTTGACGTTTTTTTATGTCGGCGCAAAACACATATTTTCATACCCTTGTGCACACCTATGCCGATTTTCGTCTATAATAAAGATATGAGCCAATACGAGAGCACCAAGACGTAATTGAGGAGATTGATAGATGAATGATATGCAGATTATAGACAGAAACGAACAAAGAACAATTGGTTCTCTAAGGATTGCTTCGCGTTAACACTACATTCTTTGTGAGCTGCCTTTATAAATTGAAAAAAATTATTGAACGCTACAAATATACACTGTTTAGGAGGCTGCCATCAACATAGTTCTATTCATTGTTATGACCGCCATCGGTAGGCGCCATGCTGTCGCTGAGAAGCGTAGCCGGGCCGCGTTCCCACGCCCGGAACCCAGGTTTTCTTGGAACCAGCGTCGAGGGCTGACGGGGGAGTGGCGCTCTTTTAATCCTCAAACAAGTAGCTGATTCGCCGAATGCCTATGTCCGCCAGCTATTGTCCCTGCTAGCCCGCGGATGAGAAGTCATGCCGCCACGAAGCTGTAAGCCGTTCCAGAGGGGACAACAAAGACAGCGTATTCCTTTGAAGAAACGGCGACCGCTGCCACAAAGTGCCCTGCTAATTGAGCGGACAGATTGGCGGACCGTTTGATGTCTGCTGTCCGAAGCTTGGGACCCCTCGACCAGCGACATACACGACGAGCAAGAGCCTCTCTGGCGCCACCTTTAAGTGCAGTGATCTTGACTCGAAATTGGATGTTCACGTGCGCCGTGCCTGCTCGTACCTTTCACCTGTTGTGTGTGTGTGATTGGTGTTCCCCGCAAGAAGGAGGAGCCCGACAGGGCTTATAAGGACGCCGCCGAGTGCGGGACGTGGCTCTGAACCAAGTGAAGGTTCAACCACCACGTTCGTAGTTTGTGATGGCCCTGGACCATGTAGCGGTTCAACCACCACGTTCGTGGTTTGTGAACTCCTAACCTTTCATGCTGTAAATATTTGTAAATAGTGCCATAAACCTGTTTGTTTTTCGTATCCCCATCTCGTAAGCGTTCGTTTCCTCAACCCGAAGCTACACCACCCTACCACAGCACCCCGGGATCACAACAACTGGGTGATCAGCGGGGGGATTCCCAACAACTGGTGGCAGCGGTGGGATACGACTCAGTACCCCGATCACAACAACTGGTGGCAGCGGTGGGATTCGAAGCTACAAGTGACAACAACAGTCGGGCCAAGAGAAGCAGCTGGCTCGAGACATGGATCACGTATGGGTGAGTGCTTGGCTTTTCCTTTGAGTGAACCAGGTTCTAAAAGAGGGTTAAATTTTGGAACTGGTAGTTAACTTTGCCGAAAGACTCAGTTTCGCCGTTTCGGAAAGTTATTTTGGAAGTAGCGAGCACTCAGTACAATCATGGACTTACGGGAGCTGCAGAAGTCAGACTTGTTGCTGTTGTGTGAGGAATTGGGGATCGATACAAAGGGTTTGGCACGGAAACCCATAATCATTCAAGCGATTAATGATTTGGGGGCTGATGATGAGGAACTAAGTGAAGAATGGGACCTCATCATCGAAAGAAAACTAAGAGCAGCTAAGATGGAAGGAAAGAGTGAAGACGAAAGAGAAAGCCTCAAGCTAAAGTTTTTTAAACAGGACTATGAGTTGAGTATGAGGCTGGGACCCCAGCGAGGAGTACTTCTTCTCGAAAATGAGGCAGAGTTCGAGATGTCTAGGTAAATGCAGCCATATGAGGTATCATGGGATATGGGCCTGTATCTAAGACTGTTTGAACGAAAGTGTAGGCAACTGAAGTGTGAGCGAGACACCTGGTCTCAGAAGCTACGCACGGTTCTGCCCTGCGAGGCAGCGGACGTTGTTGCGCGACTCAGTGAGCAGCACGCGAACAACTACGAAGTTGTCAAATCAGAGCTGATCAGAAGATTCGGAACTTCTGTTAGCCAAAAGAAAGAAAGACTCGCACCGGAGTCTGAAAGCGAGGCGCGTTGCAAAGCGCCAGAAATTGAGGCGCGTCATGAAGCGCAAGAAACAGTGATCGCGCCAGAAAATGGCCCGCAAATTCTCGAATGCATCCATGTAAATGATGTAGAGAACGAGGCCGTGGCCGGTCTGCAGGTGGGGACGATGTCGAAAGACGCTCCTTGCGTGGATGAAGAGGGTGCCAGCAGCCCTAATGGGCCCAGTAAGAGGCTGGAAACCGTCTTCGTGCCTCAGGGGGACCTTTCGACATTGTCAAATGTAGGCATGGTTAGCGCAGTGGCTGATGAGAGCAAGAGCGCCACGCTTCAGCAGTGCAGCGATAATACCGCGCTGGTTTGCAAACATCGCAGAAAAAGGAAGAAGCGGAGGCGTTCGTCACTGCGCAAGCCTAGGTCGGGCCCCACTCCGTCCCAACAAAGAAAGGGTAGGCCACTAAACCGTTTAAGGAAACGACAATGGTGGCGTTCCGGTAAGCACAAGCGGCGAGCCAGGTGCAGAGGGAGGAAACGAGGTACGCCACCCAAACGAAGCACGCGGTTCTGTTTGACAACTTCGGGAAAGCGGCTTTTGCCGAAGGGTCAGAGTCGAAAGGGCAGAGTGGCTAAATACCGCATAGGCGAGAACACAAAAGAAAAATGGCAAAGGCTTCCCCCCTGCTTCTGGTACCCCTTTCACATTACCGAAGAAAGCCGGCCGAAGTGCAGAATGAGGCGTGACGGCAGGACACAGCCTAGCGGTTGCACGTTTTGTAGCCTCCGGCGTGCTCGAAATCCGCCGGGACCGCGACCCCATCGTGTGCGATTCAAGCGAATCAAATTGAGAAAAGGGGGCGGTTAGTTTGAGTATTTTTGATGCGTGCGTGTTAAATATGGCTACTCAGTATTGGATTGGAGATGCATTTGGTCTGTTTAAGTTTGTAAGTCACATAATGCGGTGTAAATTTTTGAAAAAGAAAACCACCGAACTAAAGGCTGAAAATTGAAGTCAGTTTAATCACGAGTGCGAAAATTTGCGTAAGGTAAAAAACCGAGAAAAAGTGTTATTTTCGAGTGTTTTTAAGGTTTAGTGTTATATCGTATGCCTTCACTGTCATGTGGATATGGCGTGAATTGGCATTTAAGGAAGAAGATATTAACATAAACCAGATTATTTCGTAAAATGGCTAAGTTTGGCGCAACACAGTGGAGTTGTCGTTGCGCGCTATGAGAATTGAGAACCATTGGTGCATGGTTTTAGCATTAATTGTTGTGAGGTGCTTTTGTTGAGTACTGCACCTAGGATTACTTTTATGTCGTTCACTGAGTGTTACAACGTAACGTAAGAATGTTAGAAAAAGTGTGAGGGATTATGCGTTTGGTTAATAGCGCCGTGTATTTTGCAATGCTTAGAAATGAGAGTAATTGAACGCTCAGGAGAGCCCAGTGAGATTTACTCAGAGGCATTAGCAAGGGCAATTTGCTCAACCAAACGAACCTTCTAGAAAGAAGTGTTTGTCTCTGTTTTGTTGGCTATATTTTGAAGAGCGATTGGTCAAGTGATCATATGAGCGAAACAGTAAGTTTTTTTTTAATTCCGAGCAAATTAAGAGTATTTTGGCCACAGTGTAGGCCAAAGATTCAGAAAAGCTAGATAGCTTTATGTCTCAGTGGTAGACAATTATGGGCGGCCGTAAACAAAGACGGACGTTCGGACAAAATTAGCGCTCACTGAAGCCGAGTTCCTGACTGATGCTCTCAGCGGGACAGAATCGAGGAAAGTAGTCAGTGATTAAAAGGAGGAAGCAGCCTTAAGTGAAGAGGCAATACTGATCGTCATCCGGTTTTGAAAGCTTCTGTTGACTACTGAGAATTAATGGTTCGGTGTTATGTGAGAGATCGAGGCCTAGGTGCCGTTTTATATCAGGACGACAATGGTATCAGGCAAAGCTGCGCGTTGCTTGCGCCAGAATTTGGGCTCTCGTGAGATAACGTACTGCGCTTCAGGAAAGGAGTGTGCCTGCATTGTGTAGAGCATTCATCAGTGGCAGTGTTATCTCAGGGGAGGGCTAAATTTAAAGTAGATACAGGCCATTGTCCCCTTGGCTGCAAACCATGACATCGAAGAACAGTCGCCTTGTTAGGCAGAGCTTGATTCTTCAAAAAAAATGTCATTTTGGCATTAGGAAAAGGGCAATTTGAATAAAAATGCTGGCGTGCTCCGTCGCTCTTTCTAATCTATCTAGGTGTGCTCTTGATGTATCAAAATTGATATTTTAGTTTTTTTCGTGCATCTAATGTAAATTTGTAAGGTAGCACGTCTGGTTTTTCAGCTCAAGTGAGTCCTGAGAGTTCTGAGAGTGAGCTTTTGTTAAAGCTAGTAATTAAAATTGGTTTGTCATCCTTCTTTTGGCTTGGTTTGTTCGAAGAGGGCCGAGTGCTTGCTTGTGCATGTGGTCCAGTTTCAGAAACGGTGTCGAAGATTCGACAATCACCCGGACCATGCCACAAGCGAAGGCCAGTGCCTGGTATTCAACTACTGACCCTTTCGTCGTCCCTGCGAGCAGCAGTGTTGACCGCTGCCCTCCGTGACTCATCTGGCGAGGGGGAAGCTGTTATGACCGCCATCGGTAGGCGCCATGCTGTCGCTGAGAAGCGTAGCCGGGCCGCGTTCCCACGCCCGGAACCCAGGTTTTCTTGGAACCAGCGTCGAGGGCTGACGGGGGAGCGGCGCTCTTTTAATCCTCAAACAAGTAGCTGATTCGCCGAATGCCTATGTCCGCCAGCTATTGTCCCTGCTAGCCCGCGGATGAGAAGTCATGCCGCCACGAAGCTGTAAGCCGTTCCAGAGGGGACAACAAAGACAGCGTATTCCTTTGAAGAAACGGCGACCGCTGCCACAAAGTGCCCTGCTAATTGAGCGGACAGATTGGCGGACCGTTTGATGTCTGCTGTCCGAAGCTTGGGACCCCTCGACCAGCGACATACACGACGAGCAAGAGCCTCTCTGGCGCCACCTTTAAGTGCAGTGATCTTGACTCGAAATTGGATGTTCACGTGCGCCGTGCCTGCTCGTACCTTTCACCTGTTGTGTGTGTGTGATTGGTGTTCCCCGCAAGAAGGAGGAGCCCGACAGGGCTTATAAGGACGCCGCCGAGTGCGGGACGTGGCTCTGAACCAAGTGAAGGTTTCAACCACCACGTTCGTAGTTTGTGATGGCCCTGGACCATGTAGCGGTTCAACCACCACGTTCGTGGTTTGTGAACTCCTAACCTTTCATGCTGTAAATATTTGTAAATAGTGCCATAAACCTGTTTGTTTTTCGTATCCCCATCTCGTAAGCGTTCGTTTCCTCAACCCGAAGCTACACCACGCTACCACAGCACCCCGGGATCACAACAACTGGGTGATCAGCGGGGGATTCCCAACAACTGGTGGCAGCGGTGGGATACGACTCAGTACCCCGATCACAACATCATGCGGAAAGCTTCCAGGTGTTTATAAATACATACACACATGCATACATACATACATACATACATACATACATACATACATACATACATACATACATACATACATACATACATACATACATACACAGGTACATGCATGCATGAGCGCATACATACTTACATACATACATACATACATACATTGATTGATATGTGGGGTTTAACGTCCCAAAACCACCATATGATCATGAGAGACGCCGTAGTGGAGGGCTCCGGAAGTTTCGACCACCTGGGGTTCTTTTACGTGCACCCAAATCTGAGCACACGACAATCATACATACATACATAATACATACATACATACATACATACATACATACACACACACATACATGCATGCATGCATGCATACATACATACATGCATACATACATGCATGCATACATACATGCAAGCATGCATGCATGCATGCATACATACATACTTACATACATACATACATACATACATACATACATACATACATACATACATACATACATACATACATACATACATACATACATACATAATATACGCTCACGAGTTAGGGCCAGGTAGGGTTTCCCCCTCCACTCGCGAAAGAGTTGGTAAGCCACTACCACCCGTGGAAACCTTGGTTTAGTTGTCGAGAGTTCGAGTGTCTCTCGGGACGCCCTCGTGCAATATTTATTTTCAGCTTGATCCTTCATCTTTTTTTTTTGTCGCAGTGCTCGTGTTCAGCCATCTTTACGGTTCGCACGTGAAAAAATCTGTCAAAAACGAATAAAAAGCCCAATTCAGGCCCGAGCTCTGATATTTTTCCTTAAGGTCTATTAATACTCTCTTCGGTGGGGTCATGCTACTCTGCTTCAGGCAGCGTTATTTTGCTTTGTTAATGGAGAGTGCTTTGAACCAATATGGGGTAATCACTGTACTGTGCCTCAACAAGAGGCGATTTGCCCAGGAAAAGAGAGAAATATGGGACAAAAAAGTACTCCTCCTAAGAGAGTGCCGAGCCCCCTTGGTTTTAGAGTGTATATGAATTTATTCAGTGACGTCTTCAACTCTTTTATTAATAAAAAATAATTATTGTATTCGTAAATTCAGATGTTTTTTTCGCCTTGTTTCTTGACATCACTCATAACAACATAAGACATATGTTTATCGATGTGTTTACTTGTTTATTTGGGTATTTCGGCCTAGCTTTCGGTGTTTTTTCACAGGAGCCAGGAGATTGTTTGAGATCGCATAAGTAACGCATCGTGAGACTCGAGAAAGAAGTCAAACTATACACGGATGGATGGATGCTATGAGCGTCCCCTTTATAACGGGGTGGTGACAAGTATGCCACCAGGCTCGACAAAAAAAAACCTTTTTTTTTGATGTTGGCCTAATGCCTCTACTTCGATAAATTCTATCTTAATGGAAAAAAAGGTAAATTTTCAGCTTAAGTTCTCTGCCATTTACGGCACACTGTCCATATTTTATTTTTCCAATATTTATTTTTGTCCTTTCTCTCTAATTTTCTGTCACCAATACTCTAACCGTCTCTTACTTATTTCAATCGCGGGTGTGTTCAGCTTTCCATTGTTGTCCCTAAAACCCAAGGCTTCCTGTAGGCTCGTGCCCAAACGTACACCTGGGTGGATATCTCCACATTCAATCAGAACATGCTCCGCCGTTTCCTTATCTTTCCCGCAGCATGTGCATTGTTCTTCTTCTTTACTGAATCTTGCTTTATAACTACGCGTTCTAAGGCAACCCGATCTCGCTTCAAACAGTAAAGCGCTTCCCCTTGAATTATCGTAAAATGCCTCCCTCCTTATTTCATTTTTTCCCTTTCGGTAGTTACTCAAAGCCGGTTTTTTCTCCATAGCTGCCATCCAGTAAATCCTCTCCGCCTCCCTGACTTTTCCCTTAACGCTCTTTGTTGACATATGGCTTACAGTACCAGCCGTATATTTACCAGTGAGTCTTCTAGTTATTTTTCTCCACTGTGTGCCCACGCTCTTCCTATACAAATAACGGAACACCTTCTCTGCCCATCTACTCTCCTTCATATTTCTTAGCCTTTCTTCGAACCTTATTTTGCTCTGCGCTTCCCTCGCCTCAAAACCTGCCCACCCCATATCGCCCTTTACAGCCTCGTTTGTCGTCTTCCCGTGAGCACCCAACGCGAGGCGTCCCACAGTCCTTTGATTTACATCCATTCCCGATTGCACCTCTGCCCTCATGCACACCACTGAGTTCCCAAAAGTAAGCCCTGGAACCATTACACCCTTCCACAGACCTCGAAGCACCTCATACCTATTGTATCCCCACAACGCTCTGTGCTTCATTATTGCCGCATTCCTCTTTCCTTTTGCTGCCGAGGCTTTTTCCTGTACCTCCATGTATCTATCACTCTCATTTACCCATACTCCAAGGTACTTGTATTCGCTTACCCTCGGTATTTCTTGGCCTTGTATGGACACCGTCTGATCACAGGGATCATTGAATACCATCAATCCACACTTCGTTACACTGAATCCTAGTCCAAGAGCTTCACCTTCCCTTCCGCATATATTCGCCAGCTGCTGTATATCATCTCGACTGTCCGCAAATAAGACGATATCGTCCGCATTAAATAAACCTGGAAGCTTCTGCTCAATCATCATGCCGCCCTGTTTGTGTGACAGATTAAAACCAATGTTGCTACCTTCTAGCGCTTTTTCCATACTCACCATGTACAGCATGAATAACAGCGGGGACAAAGGACATCCCTGTCTCAGACCCTTGCTAACCTCAACGTTCTCTTTGCTACGCATTCCTTCCCACTCTATGCAAACTGTATTTTCTCGGTATATCTCCCTCAAAAGCTGTATACAGTCGTCGCCCATGCCCATTCCTTTCAATATATCCCACAAAATTTCCTGATTAACGTTGTCGTATGCCCCAGTGATGTCTAGAAAAGCCACGTACAAGGGCCTATTCTCTATTTTAGATATTTCTATACACTAAGTGAGAACAAACAGGTTATTGTCTAACCGCCTGTCGACTCTAAATCCGTTCTGAAGTTCTCCCAAAATATCGTTATGTTCGGCCCATGTTTCTATTTTCATTTTTACTGCTTGCATCGCCAACCTGTATAGTACCGATGTAATGGTTAGTGGTCTATACGAGCGAATCTTGTCCTTTTCTCCCTTGCCTTTATAGATTAAGTTCATTCTACTTTGTCGCCAACTGTCCGGTATTTGTCCGTCCTTTAAGCTTTTTTTTACTGCTTTTAACAATGCTTCTTTAGTGTTATGTCCTAGTTCGTTAATGAGGCTAACGGGAATCCCATCTAAACCCGCGGCAGTGCGCTTTGGAATTTTTCCTTCGGCCTTTTTCCAGTTGAAATTATCAAGTACTAGCTCTTCTTCTGTTGCTTTCTCCGCCACACTTTTACTCACCGGGGAGATCCCCTGGACGCTCTTTTGAAACGAATCGGCTGTTACCTTTTGGATGTAACCTAGCGCTTCGTACCCTTCCAATTGATTTCCTCCTTCATCTAGAATATGTTGTTGCGTTGTGACAGACTTCCTACCTAGCGCCTTTTTGTGGCTCCAAAAAGTCCTAGGCGCGGCCTCCTTTTTTTCGTGTATCTCTGTCATCCAGCGTTCACTTTCACCTTTAATTTTTGCCTCTACCAATTTCTGTACAAGGGATTTTTTCTCTAAATATATTTCCCATATTTTTTTGACTTCGTCCTGCGGCCGCTTCTCCTTTTTTGCCTTTCTATGCTCCCGTGATGCTTCGCGTCGCTTCTCGATCGCCTCCCGGACTTCCCTGTTCCACCAACTTTTTGGCTTCCTTTTTCCTTTCCAGCAAACAGTTTCTTCTCTTTCCCTATCTCCTTCGTCATTAGATGTAACAGCTCACTGTACTCCCAGTCCTTGCCTGGTATTTCGCCTACTTCTTCCTCGACTCTTGCGGCTATATTTATTATTTGTTTGTCATTTAAATACGAGCTGCCAGACTTTGATTCCATGCTCATATTTTCAGTTTCGTATCCCATTTGTAATGTTATTCGTTTATGATCACTACCCAAGCTGTTAATGCCTTCCTCGTCTATCCTCATTTCTGTCAGTTTGTGGTAAATTCCTTCAGTCATGAGACAATAATCAATACTTGATTGCTTGTTTCCGACTTCCCATGTGATCTGACCGTCACATTTAGGCCCCGTGTTAACTATCTCCAGACTATGTTGCTCGCAAAGATCTAGTAATAACTTCCCATCGGTGTCTGAATATCCGTCAAGGTCATGTATGTGGGCATTCATGTCCCCTAGAAGGATGATTTCGGCCCCATTACCAAATTCCTTAATATCCGCACTCATGCAATCTACTATCTCCTGATTCTTTTCTCTGCAGTTATTCCCCGTCCACAAGTAGGCTACCCCTAGCCACGTTTCCTTTCCACCTACTGTGCCCAGAACCCAGAGGTGCTCTGAACACGTCTGTTTCACTCTAACCCATTTGGCTCCGCGATGAATTAGCATTCCTACACCCCCACCTTTCCTTTCCGATATGGTCCTGTTACACCCTTCCCAAACATAATTTTCAATATGTGGTGGCTCTTCCAAGTCTCTAAGGTGTGTTTCTGTAACCGCATACACGCCTATCTGTTCTTTGTTTAACTGCTCCTCAATCTCTAACCATTTTGCCTTCTTTCTGCCACCCTGCATGCATACACCTTATGAGGAATCCCTGCCATCTGCCGGCCGTCGTGTGCATATCACTATATATTTGTGCCTCAGCGCAGCGCAGTACGCGCAGTCCGCATGTGTTTGCGTTAGGTATGCGCACGGCATATCGACGTGGTTCGTATATTGGCTGATAATTTAAATGCCGGCTGATAGCCACGTCTTTCGCAGCACACAGAGAGGAACTGGAAACGCCGAAGGTAAAGAGACAAGCCGTAAACTTTGTGCCTTGTTATTTTGTATACCTGATGATGTTTCTAGCATGTGCTCCGGCTACTGCTCCCGAAACACATGTTTGCTTTCTCCTTCCTAAACAAGTAAGACTTGCAATAGCATTTGCATTCCTCAAACCTCAGATTGTGATGGTTCCGCCGTGGCGGTGTAGTGGCTGAAGAACTGAGGTGCTGACCCGCAGGTCACGGGATCGAATGCCGGAGCGGGAGCTGCAATTTTCATGGAAGCGAAATGCTTGTAGGCCCGTGTGATCAGATTTGGGTGCACGATAAAGAAGCCCAGGAGGTCGAAATTTCTGGAGCTCTTCACTACGGCGTCTGTGATAATCACACGTTGGTTTTGAAAAGTTAAACCCCACATATTACAAAAAAATTGCTATACACGCCGAAGGAACGCAGTTTTTGAAGTGTTTTCACTTGCCGCCACTTACCAAGTGATAGCGGCTCGCACGCTCCACGGTGAAGCTACCTTCACGCAACAAACTTTTTGGCAGCCGATTGCGCCTTTGTACATTTTGTAAATGTGCTTTGTTTTTTACCTTTGAGGTAACGCACACACTGAATTACAAGGAAGTGCCCCGCCGCAATAGTCATGTGGCTAAGGTACTCGGCTGGTGACCCGCACATGGCGGGATCAAATTCAGGCTGCGGAAGCTGCAATATCGATGGAGGGCAAAATAGTGTAGGCCCGTGTGCTCCGATTTGAATGCACGATAAAGACCCGCAGGTGATTGAGGCTACGAGAACACTCCAGTACGACAACTCTGATAATTATAAGGTCATTTTGGGATGTTAAACCTCACATATCAATCAAGTAAAAGCAAGTGCGCGTCATCGGTTCATTCCTAAACAGGGAGTGATGTCATGCTAAAGGACCATTGTTTTGTGTTGCTTTGTTTTGTCTTCTGGAGTTTGACACGTTGCCGTATAGTTAGAAGATTTGCGCACGACTGCGCATGTTTATTGAGCAATTGATGTGCTTGGCATTATCAACAAAGTGCACGAACGTGCAACTAGCTGCAATAAAGGTTGTTGTGTGCAAGTGGTTTCTGCCTAAAGCGTATACGAGTTGATTGATTGATTTGTATGTGAGGTTTAACATCCCCAAACCACCATATGATTATGAGAGACGCAGTAGTTGCGGGTTCGGGAATTAGCCACCACCTGGGATTCTTTAACGTTCACCCAAATCAAAGCACATGGGCATCATTTTTGCTTCCATTGAAAATGCAACCACCAAAGCCGGGATTTGATCCCGTGACCTGCGGGTCAGCAGCCGCGTACCTTAACCACGAGACCACCCCAGCGGGGAAGCACGCTAGGAGCGTTGACGTTAGTCATGTTAATACATGACATGCATGTGATTATTATCGTGTTTGGACGTGTCATTTACCTTCGTGGTGCGTTCGCGTCACGTAATGTCAACATTGTTTTATGCGAAACAGCTGCGAGTGCCTCTTGAGCGTGGCATATCGTCATGTTGTTACATGACGCGCACCTGATGATTCTCTTGGTTGCACCAGTCGCATACCTTCATCATCCCACTCACGTCACGTAGTACCAAATTATATATATGCGAAGCTAGCGAAACGACAGCGAGCGCTCCATGAGCGTGGCATGTAGTCATGACACACATAACATGCATGTCATGATTTATAATTTAGGATCCATCACTTGTGTTCACCATGCAGTTTTGTCATAACATATCAGTTTTGCAACATGTCATGTAAACGAAACCACCGCAAGAGCAGCAAAACCATGATGTGAGAGTCATGACATTCATTACACATGTCATGATTTTCATGTTGTAATTGATCACTTATGCTAGTCCTGCAGTCGTGTGATGCCATATCAATATTGGTATCGATGCTATTACCGAAACAGCCATGACAGCTGGAAGTCGTAGGCGGATAGATAGATAGATTGCGCCAAAGTTCGCTAAGAAATGCTTCTCGTTTAAAATATGTAGGGTTAGACGTCCCCGAAACCGCGATATGATTATGAGGGATGCAGTAGCATAGGAGCCCAGTATTTTCAACTTCCTGGTGTTCTTTAACTGGCATTTACAACGCACCGTACGTGAGATTCTAGCATTTCGCATCCATCAGCATGGCTGGAATCGACGGTGCAACCTTTGGGTCAGCAGCGGAGCACTGTAATCACTACACCACTGCGGCGAACATCGGGAAATACTTTGCCAAAAATATTATTCTGCTTCTAAGTTAACTATGGGTGTGGAATAGTGACATTTGGAACCGAATCGATTACGAATGAGAATCAGGTACAATTCGAATAGTTTTCGAACAGCAACTCAATCAAAAGCCGGCAAAGAAGCCCAACCGTTTCTGTTTTGTATAACTGTACAAAAACCTTAACAACGTAACATCGCCGTAACATTTAACCTAAAAAAGACGTCACAATTTTCTAAACTAAGGTAATCTGGTATATAGCCTGGTGGCTGGAGCCTTCAAGATATTTTGCAAGTTTATGGTGAAAGAGTACGGCGCTTACAGTAGTAATGAAAATAGTACTCTTCCGACAATAATAATAGCAAGGGCTAAGTGTTAAATATTATTTTGACCTTAGAGTTCAATGTGAAAATTCCTTCGTCACAATATGATTGAAGCTTCGTTAGCCCTTGGCAACATCTAACTGCATACCTTTTGGTAATAAACAATTTAAAAAAAACGGAACATGATACGCTGCTCTTCCCATCTATTTTTTTGTTTTTATCGTAAATGCGAATTAATCGAAAAATATAATAAATATTCAGTAAAGCGAAGATGCGCCCTTCGATTCGAGTACCGTATCAAATACAACGCTTTCCGGTTCGAAATTTTTAAATATTTGCTCGTGCACACCTATAGGTTAATGATTCTATGAGTCGCGGAATTCCTATTCCATGTTTAGAAACGCATATCGACGAAGGTACATATTCAAAAGAATAGAGGCCTAACGCTTAATGCCGGTGGCAGGAAACATTTCACTATTTATTGTTCGGACAACGGTTATACGGTAACTTTATTGACAGTTAACTTTAAAATGTAAGATGATGTCGTTTTTTTAAACGTCTCAAAAAACGTGTTTTTGTTTTTACTTACAATCTTTGAATTCCTGTCAAAACACGCTGAAAAGTTAGGCCAGAATGCCTAATTGAATGAGTAAATAAATCGACCAACCTACGTCATGAATTTCTTATGGGTGATGTCGAAAACAACGCTAAAAAAACTTTACAAATATTTATACATATTCATTTATTTTTGCGATGGAGACTCTTGCTTTAAAGACATATGTTTTGGCATGTATATGCAATAAATGTGCGCCGTTAGGCCAGGGATGTGTATGATGTGAAGTAGTGTCTTGTAGAATACGTTGTCATATATCCAGCGGTTGTAACTCGCAGTGTCGCTGTAGCGAAGGCCAGCTTGCAGGAGGTTACGTATGCAACTTTCCGGTAGGGTGGCAGCGCTGTGCGGTGGCTGCCGGAAATTCTGTTGAGATGATTGAATTTTGGATGTGCTTCAAACAGCAGTTAATGTTTCATGTTTTCCCGCTTTTGCGGTCGTAACGCCGTGAATGGCATCAATATTAGAAAATTTCCTTGAGTTTCTCAAGTTAAAGGAAAAGTAAAAACAAAAAAGAAAATCTGACTGATTTCAATCGAGAAAAGCCGACTAATTGTGAGCCTCAGTGCTCAGTATAGCCTATATACACCGTGAGGAAAAGAAATTCTCCGTTAAAATTAGCGCCCCAAAAAGCTTTGAGTGGTTATGAAGGTCAAAATAACAGACAAATAATCAAAACCCGTGATTGTATGCAGCACCCATTTTGTGTAAGATTACAGCACTTTTCTGGTTTGCAGTTTTGGCGCTTAGTTTGTCCTCTCGAAATGGTCGCTGTGCAAAGAGTACCAAAACTAAATTAAAAATGCATTACGCCTCTATAAAATAGAATGAAAGGAACAGTCTCGAAACGTTTATGACATCAATACACATTTGAGGCGTTTGCGAAGTGCTTCCATGACCTTGAGATTTGAAAAAGTTTGTGCGGGGTTTTAATTGCTGATGGCGCTTTTTTTTGTTTTTGCCCCGTACCAAGCTATCTTTTGTACTTCTCAAACACTGAAACATAAAATAGTAAGGGGAACGTCCTCTCTTAAACGTGAAGATATGTCGCAATCGCTCATAAACACCCTATCACAACCTACATTCGTGTCGATGCTTTAAGAACGCACATAAGACATGCCACCCGGATTCAATCGCATCACCTCGCCTCCCTTCCAACTTCCAGGCCATGCTCTGCGTTCTGCTCTATTATTGCCCCACATCGCACGGTGATTCCCACGAACTTCACGCACGCAGCAAGACCGTCGTTACCATTGTGGTGTCTACATCCACTGGAAGCCCTAATAAGCATCCCCGGAATGCAAAAGAAGAAAAATTTGTCAAATTCGGCCCTAAAACAAACAACATTACTGTTTCTGCATGAGAAACACAGTGAACGCATTCACATTTAAGCGGATGGGTCGGTCACTTCAACAAGTTCAACAGGCGCAGTGGTAATTCCCGAGAAATCCATCACGATAAAGTTCAGGACCTCGCATCTGACATCATCCACGGCGGCAGAACTTGCCGCCATTCGTGCTGCTCTGGAGTTCCTAGTTGAAGAACCGCAACAGACATGGTCGATATTCTCCGACTCCAAAGCAGCTCTCCAGGGAATTGCCTCGCCATATCGTCATGGACCAAACGAACAGCTAATTGCTCAAATACGACTGCTTCATCACCGGGCTATAGAGAAACAACATGACATAGCGTATAAATGGATACGAGGCCACTGCAGCATTGATGGAAACGACCGTGCAGATGAAGCAGCCAAAACTGCTCATGATGATGCCCCTTGTGTAGCTATACCATTATCAAGAACGGACGCCGCTGCAAGGCTTCGATCAATTGCACGAGAACTGACACTCGCTCAGTGGAATTCACCGGCATTCACCAACGTCTGCCTTCATAATTTGGACCCACACCTACAGCCCCGTCCTTCATCAGGAATAACCAGAGCAGAGAAGACACTTTTGTGCCGTCTGTGGATTGGGGTGGCCGTTACGAATGCTTATTCGTTTCGAATCGGAATGTCCAGAAGCCCGACATGTGACAACTGTGGCTGCGCAGAGACTTTCTCTCATATTCTCTGCGAGTGTCCCCGCTTCAGCGTGCCACGAAAAGAACTGTCAAAAGCTTTAGATAGATTAGACAATCGCCAATTGTCGGAAGAAAGGGTATTAGGACACTGGCCGAGACCGTCCTCTGCACGCAAGGCATTGAGAGCGTTGTTGCGCTTTCTGCGGGCAAGTGGTCTTAGAGACAGACTTTAAACAGCGCCGTGGATCGTCTGATGACCTTCTCTCTCTTTTTTTGACAACGTCTCTTTTCTCTCACCCTTTATCCCCCTTACCCCCTTCCCCAGTACGGGGTAGCCAGCCGGTCGGAGAACCGGCTAACCTTCCTGTCCTTCCTAATTTATTCCTCCTCCTCCTCCTTGTAAATTACCACTGGTTTTGTTCATGCTGCTTGCCAAATATTCTCTTGATATTCTGTTGTTGGTATTTTAGTATAAAAATGCTTTAAAATTGTATTGTCAGTAATATGACATGGTGCTTGTGTTTTGGCATTGAAAAACAACTTTTTTCTTCACCTTACTATGCTTCGTGCTGTTAGGTGAGCTGAACAAGCTTTGCGCAGAATATAAATCAAACAATACGGTAAAACAAAGCGTGTTTCAGAAAATTTTTTGACATTGCTGAAAAATTTGTACAGAGACCCCAATTTCGCATGATTACACACAACGTCTGGTGAAAAGCGTACGTGTGGGATAAATTTACAATTTCGTGCATATATATCTACCCAATATGCTGCCGATCATCTATTTACATATTAATTCATGCTAGCGCTCCCCTATTTTCTCAAAAACACACATCGAAGGGCCACCGAAGCGCGAGAAATTGCAATCTTTACCAAAAGTGTACTTTCTGGTACCGTTTTTTTTTTCGGGCTGGTCATCTCAATGACAGCCATGTTGGGTGTACAGTGGCGCCATCAATAGGTAGTAAAAGTTGCGTACAAGATAAGTGCTGAGCGTTTATTCCCTTAGAGCCACTGATCTAAAAAATTAGAGAAAATAAAGAAGAACTAAGAATCATTTTGTTTTGAAGGGCCTCGCCATTACCGACTTCTTTAATGAAGCACGTCCAAAAAATAACTATTAATCATAACCATCCCGAATTGGTCGTACAAACTTTATAAATGCGTACCCTTTATGATTGTCAGAATTTTTTGTTGCCTAGATGAATGATTAATTCCTTTTTCATTACTTAAATGTAATTTTTTTATTTATTATACTAACCACCGGTTTAATGACCACTTCCCGTAGTGGGTACGAGCTAAAACATTAGTGAGAGAAAGCAAGCAAGCAATCTGGTGCCTCGAGGCAGAAGAAGAAGACGACCGCGTGCGTCGGTGTTCCATTTTATGTGGTGCGACACCCTTGGAGCTACCACTAGAGCGTCGACGAGACTCCCTCGAAGGCTTGGTCTAGGTGCTGGAAGCACCATGGAACATACTAGGTCGCTGACGGAAAAGGCCGAGTCTTCTAAGCAGCGTCGAGGGCACGGACACGACAGCGTCGACACCGGAGCTGCCACAGTAACACTGGAACCGGCAACCATGAACAAGATCGCACCGCTGCCGCCGCCGCTGCCAAAGTATCAGCCCACGCTAAGCGGCCACTCGTGCTTGCTTTGGCAACTGTCACACGGGCCGCTTTCCAATCGGTCTCCGCCATTTCGGTCACTGTCTTCATCACTATGAAGGCTATGGACTCCGTCGTCATCGCCGACCCGGTCACGCCTGCCGCCGACCACCCCGGCCAAGTCGGATGAGCCTTGGAAGCCGCCTGGGTTGCTCGGTGACGTCAGTGCGGAGGCAGCTTCTTCCGCTTCGAGCTGCCTCCTGCTTGGTGCACGACATCGTGGAAGATCGAGTGCGAGCATACAGATAGCGAACTGGTGACATTATGTATAATTATTTTGTTTTCTATACCTAATCATTTTACAATAATATGCTAGGACAGAGTGAATATCAGATTGTGCAAGTGTTATAAAAGTATTATACCACGGCATTTAGTGTCATGCTTTACTTCAATTTTATCTGTTACATGTTACAACGAAGTGTTAGGCTTATATCTCAAATTAGACCTTTAGAAGTAGCAATCGATGAAATTTGAAAGACTGACCAACACCAAAAAAGCCGCATGTTTTGTAGATTATTAGGGTTGTGCAAAAAGCGAATTCTAGATATTTTTTCATACTATTTGAGTAGTGTACGAATAGGAAGGTGTTGATCTTCAAGGAATTTCTAGAATTCAAAAATATTTTATTCGAACAAGTGTTCACAAGCTTTTAAGAAACGAACACTTCAAGATCTTTCGACTGCGCCGCCGCGGCGGTCTAGTGGCTAAAGTACTCGGCTGCTGACCCGCAGGTCGCTGGTTCGCATCCCGGCCGCGGCGGCTGCATTTCTGAAGGAGGTGTATATGTTGTAGGCCCGTGTGCTCAGATTTGGGTGCCGGTTAAAGAACCCGAGATTGTCAAAATTTACGGAGCCCTCCACTATGGCGTCTCTATTAATCATATGGTGGTTTTGGGACGTTAAACCCCACATATCAATCAAGATCTTTCGTTTGACGAGAAATGCCTGAATCACGTAAATTGAGGTCAGCTCAAATAAGCAGCGATAGACCTTTCCAGATATCTTGAACATACATGCGAGTTTTTGCGTCTCAAGAAATGGATACTCTAATGAGAGAAGGCATAGTAGAGGACTCTGAAAATTTGAGTGGTCTATGTGCTGGTGTTCAAGATGCACCGAAACAGCACGGTACATTGGCCTCTACCGTTTCTTGTCCATCAAAATGCGACCGCCGAAGCCGGGGTAGAACCCACGACCGTCGAATCAGTAGTCGAGCGCCATAACCTCTTTTTCATCGAGGCCGATCCTTTGAACAATCTAGCAAGTGTGGCCTGAAGCAGAGAGGTGACTACGTCATTATTTGCGGTTCTTTGTCACTAGCTCGCATATGCAAAACATAAATAAAATATAAACAATCATAAGGTAAACACCACATCCAATAAGCGTGATATTTTCAAGTCGTTGTAAGCTTGACGAAGGCAGAAGACTTTATTTTCAAGATGAAGTGGTTTATTTCGCTGAACATGTGGCTGGGAATAGGGCAATCAGAATGTACAGCAATACACAAAGGAACTTATTGCACTGAGCAGAGTGTCGGCCTTCGATTAACTTAGCCGAAGCGATGTGTGTCGGCAAATATACATGCATCGCCAGCATTCGAGCATTATCACTACGTGCCGCGTTTGTTCTGGAATCAACTCTGCATTTCTCCTTTCCATGCTCCTGCTTATAAGAAATAATCACAAATTTGATCTGAAATACTCTCATACATTCCGGCGATATTTTCGTAAGGCTCCATCTACTGGTCCAATAGGCCAGCAGCATGAAACACAAAGAGAAACAACATGCGTGACGATATATAATGGAACAGACAAGCTGGTTTTAACAGCATTGGTTATAACAACAAGTGCAGGTAATATCAGAGGTGAATTCTGTGCCCAGCCAGTAGGATAAGCGGAAACACAACCGTGGAGCACATTTGTCGAAAAAACGTTCAAAAAAGCTAGGAGCACGCTAAAGTTTCACGTGTCTTCTAGAATTGAACAGGACAGCGTACACACACACACACACACACACACACACACACACACACACACACACACACACATATATATATATATATATATATATATATATATATATACATAAATTTATATATATGAGATATATATATGGCGACGGCGGCTGCCTTTCCAGTGAAGGCGAAAATCCTGTAAGCTTTAGTGCTCAGATTTGGGTGCAAGTTAATGAATCCGAGGTGTTTGAGATTTCCCTAGCTCACCACTACGGCGTCTCCCATAATCATATGGTTTTTTGGGAAGTTAAACACCCCATATCAATCTATCATTGAGGCGCAATCCTAATATTTATTATATTAAGTTGCTGTTATCCTTTCTCCGAAAACTTTTGATATCGCATGTGTGTAGGCACACACACAAACGTGCGCGCGAAGGACGCACGTGCGTAGGGTGCGTGTATGTATGTATGTTCACGTGTGTAAAGAGCATTTACGTGCATTCAAAACTTGCGCAGTTTGCGTGTATAGAAATCGTTTTGAATATCGTCGACTGCCAACACGATCATGGGAGTGCTTGAGAGCACAGAAGTTTATTCATTAGAAACCTAACATGAATCGACGAACGAAAAAAAAAGAGCACTCATTTGCAATCGAAACTACGACTTCCTTCTCTTAAGATTCACTGGCCCAGGCACAGCTCCGTTATGTGATCAAGTGAATGGCATACGTATTATATGAGTTTTGTAACAATTTTTTTTTTCAGATTTGAATTAATTTTGCCTAACTATAATACCTCTGATTTAATGATCACTTCCCGTATTGAGTACCAGCTAAAACATAGGTAGAAGAAAGCAAGCAGGCAAGCTCGTGCTTCGAGGCAGAAGATGAAGACTACCGCGTGCTTCGCGGTTCCTGCAGAAATTCTGGAGTTATTTTGGTAGCAGGTGCAGTGTCAGTATACAGGTGTACCCATCTGGTTGACAATAAAAAGTCACCTACCAAATCGGTGATGGTAACTTTTGCGGGAACGATAAGGCCATCTGAAATTAAGGCTTGGCCTCTTATCTATAAGGTAGAGCCTCTATCCCCTTAGCCACTACAGCGCTTGAATTGTTGGAGATATGGCCACAGCGCAAAAGGGTGCAGATCAGCTGCCAGATGTCGAACATGCGGAGAAAATCATGACAGTCGTAAGTGCAACTCTACGGAAGAGAAGTGCTGTTTTTCTCATGCAGCGCATCCTGCAGACTCTTTAGATTGTGAGGCGAAAGAACGAGAAGTTAGGCTGCTGGAAATTGTGGAATGCAGGCGTTGCTTCCAGTTGGTAGCTGTGACTGAATTAAAAGAACGCTCGAAAGGTTACCCAATCGTAACAGCACGACATACCATTTCTACAGATGCATCGTTAGCAAAATTTATAGCAGAGACTATAGAGAAGGCAACGGAAAAGGCGATGGAGCGCCTTGCCAGCAGTATTTTTGAAGTCGTGGCTGAATCGCTAACATCTCAATTGACCAAAATTATTGCTTCAGTGTCTATGAAAAATCAGACTTCACAAGATTTGGAGGTTTCAAGGGGTGCAGGGACTGAAAGTCCGATAACTCCTACACCATGCGCATCTCCTCAAGTGGACCCTCCATTAAGATACTGCGGGCAGATTAAGAACTTATATAAGATGACTCCGATGAATTCACAGATATGGATGCGAAATCTCAAAATTTCTTGAAGCGTGCCAGATCTCCGCTATCGAAAAAGTCTTCACAGAAGTCAAAATCTAAAGAGTACCTGCCAAAGAAAGACTTTTTGGAGAACTTCTCCAAAAAAGACTTTTTGAAGAAAGATCTTTTGGATCAAGCAGTCTCTGCGGCGGGTTTATAGTGTCAAAATAGGCTCCCTCAAAGTATTACAGTGGAATCGTTGATCAATAGTGTCGGCTACCACAGATTTATCGTATATTTCTTCGCAAATTGCCCCAGATATTGTTACATTACAAGAAACTTGGCTTACAAATGGACAAAATATTTACCTAAAAATTATCGCTTATTTCGTTTACCAGAGGTGGTGAACTTGCCATTTTTATATCAACTAAATTTAAACATAGAGTGAAGATTAACTACCTGTGCAGGGATACTAACTATGAAATTATGGTATTAGACATCACTCTGCCAGGCTGTTCCCCTTTTTCATTTGTTAACGCATACTTTCCGGTAGGAGTGCAGGACACAAGATGCTATGTGCAATGTTAGCTTCTTGTAGGAAAGATGTAGTAATAACTGGTGACTTCAATTCACACCACGTGTCTTGGGGTTTCAAGACTGGTGTAAATGGAAGGCGCTTGTGGGAATGGACTGTTGATAATCACTTATCTTGTGTAAATTTCCCCACTGTTACGTTTATTAGGAGACAATCGAAGCCGGCTATAGATCTGACCTTCTCCGGCTCCTCACTAAGCATTTCGTCGTGGAAAACATTAGATTGAGCAACAAACAGTGACCATCTTCCCATGAGCTCTGATGTTAACTTTCCCAGAATATTTTAACTGATAAAATCGGCTCGTTTGCAAATTCTGAGCGTTTACAAAAAGACCTAAAGTCTACATTGATTCTTCGCAAGGACATGCAGGAAGACATTCGGGCTATGAGTCTGTGTGCGGTATTGAGAAGCGCAATAAAAAAGTCCGTTTTTAAAATAACCTCAGGCACAGGTGGATCGTTTAGCCCATGGTAGATTGCTGATTGTATGAGGGGGTATAGAAAACGAAAAGCAGCGTTGAAGCAACTTATTCACAACCAATGCCCGAAAAACGTGTGTGACTATAAATACGTGGCAGCAGATTTTAAACGTACAGTGCGTAAAGCAAAACATGACTATGACACTAATAAATTCAGCTATCTTTCAAAGTCAAACAACAAAAAAGCACTTTTTAGATTTTTGCGTTCCAGAAAAATGATACCACCCTCAGACAATATTGATTCTTCAATTCTATCTCCTCGCAAACTCACTGAAATATTAGAAAACGTTGCTTAAGGATTAGAAGATAGATTCAGATCATTAATGCCAAAACACATAGTAAAGCCAATTGCAGGAGAGAAGTTCAATGAGGTGACATTAGCAGAACTAGCGGTTGTAGTGAGGCACTTACCTCTTACAGAACCTGGGCCAGATGAAGTAACCTCAACAATGATGTACTATAGGACATTTAGCCACATGAACTCTGTAATAAGTTAATCACCCTTTGAAAATTTCTTGGAAACTGGCGGATAGGAAACTTTCCAAAATAAGTCCGATACCTAAAAACAGGGACTTGGGTATACACTTGACAATGCGAGGCTAATTTCTCTTACTTCTAATTTGGTTAAACTAACTGAAAGAGTTCTGAATGCACGTGTAATAAAATACATTGAGGAGAAATCAATACTGAACCCCAGTCAAATTGGCTTTAAATCGGGATGCTCCATATGGTGTGCGCACGCGGATTTGGAGAGTCGTATACAGTTGGCTAGGCGTTGAAGAGAGTATTGTGCATTAGTTACTCTGGATTTGGCCAAGGCGTATGACAAAGTGGAGCATAAAATACAAATAGAGCAGATGGAAATGTCCCACTTACCAAACTACATGACAGCATGGGCAGCAGAGTTTTTAAGGGAGAGAGAGTTTTATTGCTTACAAAGGGATTGTTTCTCTGAGAGATATCGACAATACCGTGGCGTACCACAGAGGGCAGTGCTCTCACCGGTGTTGTTTAACATCTTCCTCAGTTCAATTCCAACACATAGCCATATTCATTTATATTTGTATGCAGATGACATTGCTTTCTTTGCGACAAACAGTGATCTGCAATTACTTCATCAGACATTACAGAATGACCTAAACATGATAGAGGAATGGCTTGAAAAAATTTGAATGTGTTTAAACGTAAACAAAAGCGCGCTTCTAGTGTTCTCGTTCAGGGATCCTGTCAACATCTCCCTGATGTATGGCACAGAACAGATTCCCCAGGTGGATTCACTCAAATACTTAGGCATCATATATAACAGCTCGTTAAACTGGAAAAGTCACAATGATCACATTGAGTCCAAAGCAACACGAGCCATGGGGTGGTTACGCAAGCTCAGCAATAGAAAAACGGAGTTGCGAAGAAATACATTGGTAATGGTCTATAAAATGTACATGCGTCCTATCATGGAATTCGACTGTGTCTTATTTTCGGGCAGCGCGACTTATAAATTAAGACCGCTAATACTATAAGAAAAGGAAGCTTGCTTTACGACTGCGCCTTGGACTGCCCAAGTTTGTTGCTAACAATGTGCTATACATGGAAGCGCGTCTACCGTCATGGTTGAATACATTCAAAATGCTTATTATCCAAATATTTTTAAAACTATACGCTTTGCCCGAGAGAGAATCGTTTTATGCTTTAATTAAGAAGCCAATCTTATTTTTTGAAACTTGGTGGTCGCGATTCCACTGCCCACAGATCATGTTTGTTCAATCGCTGCTAGAACCACTGAACGTCAAAATCAAACACATTTTTTCAACAAGTAACGTTAGTTTAGATCTTTAGATAGAATTTGAGAATATATATCCCTCTAACGCAAAGTAAATGTCATTCCAATATTTAAATGATCGGCTTCAGTATTACTTGGCACACGTGAACATGAACAACATAATCGCGACTGATGCATCTGTATCAAATGAATAGGCAGGGGCAGGTATCATCTCACGTTCCCTTGACTGATCCTTTTCGGTTAGACTCCCAGATTACACACCAATATTCATAGCAGAATTATTTGCTATTGTAGTGGCACTACGGAAACTTCCTTTGGGCGAATCAGAAGCAGTCGTAATTATAGATTATTTTTCAGTATGTGCTGCTCTGTCTTCAGGAATCAACTTAACGTTTATGCACGTGTTTCGACAAGTCATACCGACCAACTTGCAAAAACTGCAGCTCTTATGGGTACCAAGCCATCGTGGCATATATCTCAATCAGATGGCGGATGCACTAGCCACTGAACCTCTTAGCGGTCCCCTCATCCCGGTTTTGCTCGATACGGCTTACGCGACAGCAATAAGGTTAAAAACCTCTGTTTGCATGAATCCAACTGCTACTCATTGGATAAATTTTGAAATTTCGCACATCTAAGATGCTGCTGGAATAGACAGTGGTGCGCCAACATGGCAAATGGAAGTTACTTATACAAGATTGCGTTGCAAAATTCCGCAACTAAATTAGTATTTGCATAAAGTTGGTCTAAAGGCGTCACTTTTATGTCAGATTTGCGAGGAAATGGAAACGAACGATCATTTCTTTTTGTTCTGTCGACGATATTCTTATCAGCGGAAAAGATACTTGGTAGCTCCATTTGAAAAATTTAGGATAAGAAATAAATAAGGCAGTGATTTTATCGTTTGGCAGCATTAAATTTGGTTATAGCCACAAGGACGTCTGCTCTGCGGTATTGCTCTGCGGTACTTGACTACCTAATTGAAACAAAGCGATTGTCATGTTAAACTGCATTTATATATATATATATATATATATATATATATATATATATATATATATATATATATATATATATATATATATATATATATATATATATATATATATATATATATATATATATTCGTTTTAGGCCCACCAATACCTCTGCCTCAAATCGCATTTGATAGCGTGCATTGATCTCTGCTCAGATTTATTCCTTTTTCGATTTTTGCCTTTTCCTTCTATATAATTTTTATTTTCAGTTCAGAATTACTTTGTGTTTTAAAAACCATTAGCCTTTTACATAAGATCCTGCCGCCCGGTTTTCGGCCGATTCCCCTTTGTGGGTGTGTGCCAGAGTAAAAAGGATCATCATCATCATCATCAATTTATGCAGTGCGACACCCTTGGAGCTAACATTAGAGCGTCGACGAAACTTCCTCGAAGGCCTGGTGTAGCTGCTGGAAGCCCTATGGAACATACCAAGTCCCTGACAGAAAATTCTGGGTCTTCTAAGCAGCGTCGAGAGCACGCACTCGACAGCGTCGACACCTGAGCTGCCGCAGCCACACTGGACTCCCCAGGAACCGGCAGCCATGAACGAGATCGCGCCGCCACCGCCGCCGCTGCCAAAGTATCAGCCCACGCTAAGCTGCCACTAGTACTTGCTTCGGCAACTGTCACACGGGCCGCTTTCCAATCGGTCTCCGCCATTTCGGCCACTGTCTTCATCACTATGAAGGCTATGGACTCCGTCGTCATCGCCGACCCGGTCACGCCTGCCGTCGACCACCCCGGCCAAGTCGGATGAGCCTTGGAAGCCGCCTGGGTTGCTCGGTGACGTCCGTGCGGAGGCAGCTTCTTCCACTTCTAGTTGTCTCCTGCTTGGTGCAAGACATTGTGGAAGATAGAGAGCGAACATACAGACAGTGAACTGGTGGGATTATGTGAATTTTTTCGGTTTCTTATTTAAAATGTTTTCAAATCTTTATGCGAGAACAAAGTAAATGCTAGATAATTTTAGAGTGCTAAAAGTTTTATACCACGGTATTTCTGCCATGCTTTGCCTCATTTTCAATTGTTACATCCTAAACCGTATTGTAACGTTTATGCTCCACGATGTATGCCTAATGTTTGAGCTTAAGTTGTAGAAATGAAATAAAGTAGAAATTTGAACAACAACAATGAACGCTTGCATGTTTTGTAGAATACTAGGAATGCGTGAAAAGTGAATTCGTGATATTTCTTAATATTATTTCAGTAGTAAACAAATAAGAAGGTAGTGATCTTCAAAGGAGTTCCAGAGTTCGGAGATGTTTTGTCAAAACAAGTGTTAAAAAACTTTTACCAAAGGAAAATTTCAAGATATTTTGACTGACGAGAAATACCTCAAGTAAACTGAGGTCAGCTGGAATAAGCAGCGATAGGCCTTTCCAGATATCTTCATCATTCATTTGAGTTTTTACGTCCCAAGCAGAAGGATATGATAACGAGAGATGGCATAGTGGATCCCTCCAGAAATTTAAGTGGATCATATGGTGGTGTTTAAGATTCACAGAAACCGCACAGCACATGGGCCCCTACTATTTCGTGTCCATCTAAATGCGACCGCCGCAACCAGGATAGAACCCGTCACCAATGGGTCAGTAGTCGACCGCCATGGCCACTTTTCCATCGAGGCCAACGCTTTGAGGTTCCTGGCAAGTGTGGCTTGAAGTAGAGAGATGACTACGTCAATATTGGCGGTGCTTTGTGACCAGCTTGCATATGTAACACATAAATCTAAATTAATCATAAGGCAAACACCCCACATTTAGCGCAATATTGTCACGTGGTCGTGAGCTTGACGAAGGCAGAAGATCAAGTGGTTTATCTGGCTGAACTTGTTGTCAGTAACTGTAGAGTGTGATGGTACAGCAATACAGAAAGGCACTTATAGCGGCGAACAGAGTGTCGGCCTTCGATTCCGATGTCAGACGTGTCCGAGGTAAGGCCTGTCGGTAATTACAGATGCAGCATCGAGCATTCGAGCATTATCACTACGTGCCGCGTTTTTTATGGAATCAACTCTGCATTTCGCTTTTTCACGCTCCAGCCAAGAAATATTCACAAATAATCTGGAATACTACCAGAAATTCTGGCGCTGTTTGCCCAAAGGCACTATCAACCCATGCAATAGCTTGCTAGCATGAAAAACACAAAGAAAGCACACGTGTGACAATATAAAAAGGAAGTGGCCAACTTGTTTTCACAGCATGGGTCCTATCAACAAGTCCACGTAATAAACATCAATGGTGAATGCTCTGCCCGGCAAGTACGATTAGCGCAAACTCAACCGGGGAGTCTGTTATTAAAAAAAACGTTCAAAGGAAGCTTGGAGGACGGTTGAGTTTGACGTGCCTTCTAGAATGAAGCGAGACAGCGTGTAGATATATATACGCATAACATTATTATTATCACCCTGTGTAAACACGCCGTGGTAGTCTAGTGGCTAAGGTACTCGGCTTCTGACCCGCAGGTGGCGGATTAGAATCCCGGCTGTAGCGGCTGCATTTTCGTTGAAGGCAAAAATGCTGTAGGCTCATGCGCTCAGACTTGGATGCACATTAAAAAACGCCAGGTGGTAGAAATTTCCGCCGCCCTTCACTGTTCAGCGTCTCTCATGTTCATATGTTGGTTAAATGAATTTTTACACCCCATATGAATCAATCAATCAGGCATAGTCCTTAAGCTCTCTCATAATTAGCTGCTGTTATCCTTTCACCGAACATTTTTGAATTCGCATGAGTGCATATGCAAGCACACAAACGTATGTGCGAAGGCCGCGCTTGCGTAGGGTGCGTGTATATCCTTTGTCCCAAAACATGGCCCGGTTCATAACATATCAATACGTTCGCACGTATATAGAGCATTTCCGTGCATTCATAGCCTGCGCAGTTTGCGTGTATATAAATCATTCTGAAGATCCTCTGCTGCCAACACGAACAGCGGAGTATTCCGAAGCACACGAGCTTATTCATTAGAAACCTACCAACATGAATGGACGAACGGAAGGAAGAGAGCACTCATTTGCAATCGAAACTACGAGTTTTTTTATCTAAGATTCACTGACCCAGGCATAGTTCCGTGATGTGATCAAGGGATTGGCTCACGGAGTCAAATTTTTACGGCACAGTAAAACTTATTGAGATCAATGCAAACAACCGCACGAGTCACATCGTAGATACCTCAAAAATTAATAAGGCCTTGCTGCAGCCGTGTAGCAACGCAGCTCAAAAGTGCTTGCACCTTTCGAAGAGGGACCCCTTTGAGCAAATGTTATCTTCAACCTCGGGCTCAAATACATGTTTTTCAACTTGAAGTAAATGTGATACTTTTTGCCGAAGTGACGCGATGTTTGCGCGCACACGGCAGCTATTAGCGTTGTTTTACCAGCGAAATCCTTTATGCGGATGAGAATAAGGTTGTCTGCGGCGAGCTCGTTCTCGCATTCGATGAAGCAATCCGATCCGACGGCAATATGAAGAAAAGTCGGCACTGAGTTAAGCAAAACCATCTAAACATCTGGAAAGTTCCCCGCTGACCCTGTAAAGCGCAGCGATCATTGTTTTTCGACCAGTATTTTGAGGTGAATTGGTAACACAAAACTTGTTTGGAAAATTTAACAAAATGTCTAAATACTGCCCACAATCGCATATCACTGCAACATATTGTTCGGCACAATATATATATATATATATATATATATATATATATATATATATTGTGCCGAACAATATGTTGCAGTGATATGCGATTGTGGGCAGTATTTAGACATTTTGTTAAAAGCCTCCGCCTTGCGGTGCGTTAGTGCATTGACAGAATCACACTTGTATCAAAAACGCACCGAATGAGATAGACGCGTGGCAGTACCCGTTGTAGGTACTCATCGCTAATGCCACAAACAGTAAGATGAACTGTCTTGCCACTTCAAGGGGACAGCAGTATACCCCGCTTTCGCCCTCTTCTGTATGAGATATATTGGGCGCATTTGTGCAGCAGTTGGAATCTGTGGCTAATACGCAGTGGATAGCGTGCTCGGCACTTGTGGCGAAAAATTGAGAGGTCATTATTTCAATGCCCGTCGACGGAAACTTTTTAATTTACATGTAGTTACATAAAAGTTTTAGCATCGTTTCCAATACAGAGATACGTCACTGAAGTCTTAGTGAACCTCCACACATATAACTGTTTCACGTTAAAATTCCATGAACTGTGGGAATCGGTTTCATGTCAAGATGTCAGCGAGTACTCATCTATGCCACATTTCTTTTTTTCTTTCGCACAGGCTTTACGGGGTTCATCGACGGGTTCTTGTCAATATGGTAGTGGTGGTCGACTACACTGGCGTGTAAAGCGAAATTTATTATCTGACGCAAAGTCAGCACTCACATTAGGACACTGACGTAAATATTATGGAAAATAAATGCACGCTATGCTGCGATGTTGTGTATATCATTCCTCAGCACATTTTATTGTTGTCTAACAACGCTTGATTCTATTTAGACGAGTACTATCAGTGCGCATATAATAGTTATCCGACTGTTATAAGAACGAAGCCGACACTGAAGCCAAATTTGATGTTAACCCGACATGATGTGCGTCTAGTAGTAGTGCATATGCAATTTTCAAGCATCTCCTTGTTGTAAGTTTTGATAGCTTACCCTATACCATAATCAATTTGGATTTACTTGATGTCTGCACAATACCTTTTCCAAAGAAAATTCAAGACCTTGCGGGGTCTTGTGGTAAAATACGACTCTGCCACACGAACTTCATGGGTTCTATTCCTGCTGGGATCTTGAATGTTATTCTTTGCAGTCGTCGCGTTAAAGCTGAAGATGCCGGGTTTTTTAATGGTTTTCTAGTGTATATTACGAATGTTGGTTGTAACTGCTCTCAGGTATATAAAAACTTTGAGGCACTTACCCGCATATCGCAGCCCGTGATATACGGGTATGAGCCAAACACGACTGAAAGAAAAAATGTACACAGGATTTTGACGTTTTTTATGTCGGCGCAAGACACATCTTTTCATACCATTCTGCACACCTTTGCCGATTTTTGTCTATAATAAATTGATGAGCCAATACGAGAGCACTAAGATGCATTTGAGCAGATAGAAAGGTGAATATTATGCAGATTATAGATAGAAACGCACAAAGAACAATTGGTTCTCTAAGGATTGCTTCGCGTTAACACTAAATTCTTTGTGAGCTGCTTTTAGTAAATAAATATATACATATTATGCTACAAATATACACTGTTTAGAAGGCTGCTATCAACATAGTTGTATTCATGTGGAAATCTTCCAGGTGTTTATACATACATACATACATACATGCATACATACATACATACATACATACATACATACATACATACATACATACATACACACACACATACATACATACATACATACATACATATATACATCCATACATACATACATACATACATACATACATACATACATACATACATACATACATACATACATACATACATACATACATAATATACGCTCACGAGTTAGGGCTAGGTAGGGTTGCCCCCTCCACTCGCGAAAGAGTTGGTAAGCCACTACCACCAGTGGCAACCTTTGTTTGGTTGTCGAGGGTTCGAGTGTCTCTCGGGACGCGACGCCTTCGGGCAATTTTTATTTTCAGCTTGATCTTTCTTTTTTTTTCTTTTTTTTCTTTTTTTGTCGCAATTCTCATGTTCAGCCACTTTTACAGTTCGCACGTGAAAAAATCTGTT
Organism: Rhipicephalus annulatus; assembly: GCA_013436015.1. Classification (NCBI taxonomy): domain Eukaryota; kingdom Metazoa; phylum Arthropoda; class Arachnida; order Ixodida; family Ixodidae; genus Rhipicephalus; species Rhipicephalus annulatus. The sequence continues at coordinate 58,629 of WOVY01003994.1, forward strand.
AAAAACGATTAAAAAGCCCAATTTAGGCCCGAGTTGAGATATTTTTTTGGGTATATTATTACTCTTTTTGGTGGGGTCGTGCTACTCTGCTTCGGGCAGCGTTATGTTGTTTTGTTAATGGGGAGTGCTTTGACCCGTTCTGGGGTAATCACTGTGCAGTGCCTCAAGAAGAGGCGATTTACCCTGGAAAAGAGAGCGAAATATGGGACAAAAAAGTACTCTCCCTAAGAGATTGCCGAGCGCTCTCATGGTTTTAGTGTGTATATGAATTTATTGAGTGCTGTCTTGGAAACATTTAATAATGAAAGAAAAAATATTTATCGTATTCGTAACTTCAAATGTTTTTTTTTCGCCTTGTTTTTGAGATCACTCACAACACCATAAGACATATGTTTATCGATGTGTTTACTTGTTTATTTGGGTTATTTTAGCCTAGCCTTTCGGTGTTTTTTTACAAGAGCCAGGACGTTGTGTGAGATCACATAAGTAACGCATCGTGACACACGAGAAAGAGATCAAACATAAATACACCTTATGTGGAATTGCTGCCATCTGCCGGTCATCGTGTGCATACCACTATATACTAGTGGCTCAGCGCAGCACACTACGCGCAGTCTGCGTGTGTTTGCGTTAGGTATGCGCAAAGCGTATTGATGTGATTCGTATATTGGCTGATAATCGCAATGCCGACTCATAGCCGCGTCTTTTGCATCACACAGAAAGGAACTATTATTTCCGAAGGTAAAGAGATAAGCCGTAAACTTTGTGCCTTGTTATTTTGTATAGCTGATGATGTTTCTAGCATGTGCTCCCGCTACTGCTCCCGAAACACAGGTTTGCGCTCTCCTTTCTAAGCAAGCAAGACGTGCAATAGCATTTGCATTCGTGTAACCACAAATTGTTGCATGGCCCCGCTGCGGTGGTGTATTGGCTGAAGTACTGAGCTGCTGACCCGCAGGTCACGTGATCGAATGGCGGCTGTGGAAGCTGCAATTTCGATGGAGGCGAAATTGCTGTAGGCCAGTATGCTCAGATTTGGGTGCACGTTAACGAAGCCCAGGAAATGGAAATTTCTGGAGCTCTTCACTACGTCGTCTCTCGTAATCATATATATGTCGGTTTTGGAACGTTAAACCCCACATATCACTAAAAGAAATGCTATACACGCCGAAGCAACGTAGTTTTTGCAGTGTTTTCGCTTGCCGCCACACCAAGTGTAAGCGACTCGCACGCTCTACGGTGAAGCTACCTTCACGCAACAAACTTTATGGCAGCTGATTGCGCTTTTGTACATTTTGTTAATGTGCTTTGTTTTTATCTTTGAGTTAACGCACACACTGAATTACAAGGAAGTGCCCCGCCGCAATAGTCATGTGGCTAAGGTACTCGGCTGCTCACCCGCACATGGCGGGATCAGAATACGGGCTGCGGAAGCTGCATTTTCGATGGAGGGCAAAATAGTGTAGGCCCGTGTGCTCCGATTTGAATGCACGTTAAAGACCCGCAGGTGATTAACACTACGGAAACTCTCCCGTACGACAAGCCTGATAATTATATGGTCATTTTTGGATGTTAATCCCCACATATCAATCAAGTAAAAGCAAGTGCGTGTCATCGGTTCATTCTTAAACAGGGAGCGACGTCGTGCTAAAGGACCATTGTTTTGTGTTGCTTTGTTTTGTCTTCTGGAGTTTGGCACGTTGCCGTATAGTTAGATGATTTGCGCACGACTGCGCACGTTTATTGAGCATTCGATCTGCTTGGCATATTCAACAAAGTGCAGGAACGTGCAACTAGCCGCAATAAAGCTTGTTGCGTGATAGTGGCTTCTGCCTAAAGCGTACGAATTAATGTAATGATTTTTATGTGAGGTTTATTATCTCTAAACCACCATATGATCATGAAAGATGCCGTAGCGGTGGGTTCCGGAATGGCGACCACCTGGGATTCTTTAACGTCATCCAAATAAGGGCACGATTTTTGCTTCCATTGAAAATGCAGCCACCACAGCCAGGATTTATCCCGTTACCCGCGGGTCAGCAGCCGAGAACCTTACCCACTAGACCACCACAGCGTGGCAGCACGCTAAGAGCGTTGCAAGTAGTCATTTTAAACATGTATGTCATGATTATCATGTTTTGACGTGTCATTTAAGTTGGACGTGCGTTCCCGTCACGTAATAGCAAATTTGGTATATGTGAAGCTAGCGAAACAGCTTCGAGTGCCTCATGAGAGTGGCATATAGTCATGTTGTTACATGACGCGCGCCTTATGATTCTCATGTTTGCACCAGTCGCATACCCTCGTCATCCCACTCACGTCACGTAGCACCAAATTTGATATTTGCGAAGCTAGCGAAATGACCGCGAGCACTCCATGAGCGTGGCGTGTAGTCATGACATACATAACATGCATGTCATAATTTATACGTTAGGGTCTGTCACTTGTGTTCACCATGCAGTCTTGTCATAACATATCAGTTTTGCAACATGTCTTGTGAACGAAACCACCGCAAGAGTAGCAAAACCGTGATAAGTAAATCATGACATTCATGACACACATGTCATGATTTTCTTGTTATGACTAATCACTTATGCTAGTCCTGCAGTCATTTGATACCAATTTTGGTATCGATACCATTATCGAAACATTCACGACAGCTGGAAGTCGTAGGTAGATAGATAGATAGATAGATAGATAGATAGACAGATAGATAGATAGATAGATAGATGCACTCTCAGTCAGTTGCCGGATAACGAATGGCGTATAGGCGGCGCGCTCCTGCGCATGACGGATTCCTGTCTGTAAGATGCCCAGTGTGATCAGTGAAGAAAACAACGACGGAAGTGCGGGGCAAGGCGCGTGTAATGTGCGCGTGAGTGTCAGCGAATCAGCTGATGACCTGTGGTGGCCCATAGAGGTGGCGTGCCCCGATTGGGCCACGGGCGACCATCACGTGGCAGTGGGCTTTGTGGCTGGGGACGAGCCGAAGCAGCGGCAGACGGGAGACAGCGGGCCGAAGTGTCGGGCGCAGGCGAGCCAGGTTCCGGCCAGGGAACGCGGCCGTCCACGCTACTGTCGTCCAACTACCAGCTGGGGCGGCATTGCCGGCACGAGTACTGCATCTCGGCGCGCTGCCTGGCCTGCTGTTCTCTTCCTTGCCGAGAGCATCGCGGATCTCGGTGAGGCGTCTCCACGGTCAGCCGTTCGACACAGCAATGAACGTGGCCTGGCTAATGGTCACGGTTGCGTCGAGCATCGCGTCTCGGCGCACGCTCTTCGCTGGACGGGCTGGCCATGCCGCGCATGAAGCAACGCGTCTCCGATGCGGGTTGACTGCTCCGCGGCCGCACCCATGCCATCAAGCGCCGGTGACCCCAGAGCGTCGCACATCGGCAAGGGACGAGCGAGATGTTCTGCCGGGCGAGACGCGGGAGTGCGCACAGAGGAGCACGGAACCGGGCGAGGTTCAGGGTGGCAGAGGATCCAGGTGCCAGGGAAGTTGCTGGCTGAATCTAGGATCGCCGAGCGGTGCGGAGTGATGTGCCAGACTCGGACGTGGGCCACGAGCTCAAGAGCTGCAGTGTGCACCCGAGGGTTCCTGGTGGTGCCCTGGCCAAGAAGAAGGAACGTGCGGAAAAGAGAGCTCGAGGGTTGAGGCCACGAAGGCAGAGGAAGCGGTGCGCCGCTCGAGAGGACGAGTTCCTGGCAGCGTTCCTGAGCCGGACGTGAGACCCGTACGTGTCGGCCAGGTCGAGCTCCGGTGTGTCTGTTCAAGGTCCAAGGCCGAGACCTGCCGAACGGCTCCTGCCTGGGTGCAGTGGCCGGGAGCAGGTTCGTGGGCGAGGCCTACCGAGTGTGGTCCTCGTGAGCCGTGGCCTGATCCTGGACCTCCGGAGTTGCGACCCTGACTGCTGGGTTGGCCGCGACGTCCGACTCAACGGCGCTGCACACGGTAGCGTATCCGTGCGCCGTCAGCCGTTCCATCCTTGCCATGCAATAAAAAGTTCATGTTAATCCTTTCTCGTCCGCTATCAACAAACATAGTGACGAACGTCTTTAACCATCACACCCAGCAATAAAAAATACCCTTGACAGCCGTGCGGCGCGGAAGTAACGCCCATAGCTGGTAAGAGCGGGGGAGAGCCGTCACCTCTGTCACGGCAGTCTGGCGCCAGGAAGCGGGATCAACTCACGCAGAGTCGTTCAGCGACAAGCGTGAGCAGGAAAAAAATAGAAAGAGAAACGCCGCCCACTTCCCCTACCGCTGCCTCGCCAGCTTGGCGCCCCGTGCCGGCATCACGTTCACCGTCCCCTGCATGCCATGGCATTTGTGCCTCGCTGTTTCGTCCCGCTGTCTTTTGATGGTCGTATCTGTACAATATGCTCTAGAGCGGAAACATTCTCCAGTGCCTTACGGCACACTTTATTCAAGATATCATACATCTCCCTGCATTCGGGCAAACACTGTGATGAGCAGTCCCAGTGTTACTTTTTTATTTCAATAAAGAGTACAAAACACTTTTCGTTTATCAGTTGTCGAAGTATAACATTGTGTCATGCACTAATCAAAGAGTGCAAGTGCATGCGCGAAAGCTGAGGGAAAAACTGGCCTATGCATGTTGATGCTTGTGTTCTACAAAACAAGTTGAACTGATGATTTTAGGAACGCATGGCAAAAAAGAAACAAACGGAAGGGAGCGAGACAGAGAAAGATCAAAATTGGAAAACAAATGCATGATGTTTGATTAGTGATTGAGTAATTTGATGATCAACTTGAACATCAAATACAGAACCTATAAGTCAGGGGCAGAAGTCAGCAGGAGAGCGTATGCCACCGACATTTGCTGACTCTTTTCAATATAAGTACATTTCTCTTATTCCAGCATGGATTTTTAACAGTGAACCACGACCAAGACAACTAGTGTACTGCTGTGGAGATAATGTAACAGCTATGAAAATCCAATTTTTCTAAATAACAACTGCATGAGTAACGATAAAGATTTTGAGGTTTGTCTTGCACCATTACATGACCCCCCTCTACACGCGGCCGTTCGTGGAATAGTTGTGCAGAAGCATTATTTATTTGGAGGGAGAGCGACTTGTGCGTCGCTAATTTGTATATGTCAGTTCGTCATACTTGACCTTGGCGCTGGTTTCGGTGTTCACTTGAAAGGCAGTGTCATACTGAACAAAGGTAAGAGCAGCTACTCCCCATAAGAAAGATCAAATAAATACCGAATATGAGTAAAAACCACTCCATATCGCGAAATATTGTGCATAAATTTTAATTGCAAAACTAAGTAATCGTCGTAATGCTAAAAAGGGGGGGGGGTGATTTTAGGTGAAAAGAAAAAAAAGTGAGTCTCAAAACCGATCTATATCACAAAATTTTGTGCATAAACTCTAAATGCAAAATTATGTAATCGTTGAAATGCCAAAAAGAGGGGTGGGGGTGATTTTAGGTGAAGAGAAGACAAAAGTGAGCCCCCTAACCGTCTCTCAGGGGGAGCACACCTGAACAGTAGGTCACGAGGGATGGGAGTGAAGTAGAGATTGAAAGGATGAGATTAAAAGGTAAAGAGATAGAGAGCGAAGAAGGACAGAGCGAGGTGCAGGGACAGCGAACGACGAAAGGAGAAGACAGGAAAGATGAACACAGTTGCAGGAGTCCGAGGACGGAAACTACTGGCGAAAGCTCTTGTCGGCGTCGAGAGATAGCGTAGGGCACACCTAGTAGGCCAGAGCTACGCTGTCGTCGAAGATGAGCGACGGAGATGACGTTGGGCGAGCCCAGTCGGCCAGAGCTACGCTGACGTCGGAGATCGCGAGGGCACAACCGGTCAGCACGGAATCCAGCCAGCGAGTCGCTAAAAAGGTGCAGCTGCCCCAGCGTGCAGCTCGCGGCAGATCGAACGTCCGAGACGCAAATGTTAGAGTAGGCCAGTTAAAATACCCAATACCTAAAATAACCAAATACCTAAAATACGCGCGAATGCGCATTGTCTTCAAACAGCTGAAAATAGGATGCTGTCACTGACACGCGTGTACTTCTCGACACAAATGAGCGAAATTGCTCATAGCGCACGCGCGTGCGAGAAACATGTCCAGGTTTCGATAGCTGAACGCAGCTTCTCCCACAAATTTCGCTGAGCGCAACAGCCGCGGCTCACGGCGAAGCACTGAAACGACGCACAAACACACGTTATCGTTCTTGCGGTAAGGCACACCACGAACCAAAGTCGGAGCCGAAAGCGCTCACCGTGGTTGTCCCGAGTTCATGAATCCCTACAAATTGTTCGCTGATCAAATGCATGCGTAAACAAATGAAAATGGCACAAAAACAGTTCAAGGCTCCGCCGACGGTCTGCAAGAAGCCACTTGGTAGATCTATACATCGCAACAAAAAAATCCTGCATTGTGCGGCGGCGCTGTGGTGCAATCGGTAGACGTCTGCTTCACGTAGGTATGATCCCGAGTTCGATTCCAGGGCTCAGTGTGCTTAGCGTGTTAATATCGCAGATGAAAATATTTGTGATAATAATGGTTATTTAATTACCTGTAAACATAACATCCACCACATTATTGACGAGAAGCCCCTCCCGATTGTGTAAATAATTGCTTTTTTTTTTGCTACCACGTCAGGGCCGGGCCGCCTACGGAAATGTCACGCCTAACCGCAGGCTGTGTCTTGCGAGAAAAAATTTTACTTAAAATATCGGATAATCCTTGTCCCAGCTATTATGAAGGTCACTTAGAACCGGGCTACAAAGCCGCGTAGAAGCGGCCGTAATTTGACTTGATTTCCTGCCTGCAGGCGTGCATTGTAGTCAGGATTTGACTAACAGTGCATGATAGATACGCTCAAAGTCGCCAAAGTTCGCTAAGAAATGCTTCTCGTTAAAAATGTAGGGTTAGACGTTCCGAACCGCGGTATGATTATGACGAATGTCGTAGCAGATGGGCCCAGTACTTTCAACTTCCTGGTGTTCTTTAACTACCATTTACAACGCACCGTACGTTAGCTTCTAGCATTTGCATCCATCAGCATGGCTGGGATCGAAAGTGCGACCTTTACGTCAGCAGTGGAGCAATGTAA